>OX382335.1:10942079-11112581 GCA_947507615.1 Hemithea aestivaria
TAAAGTTCTCTACACTTTACGGTTATTAGTGCAATGATGAATATAATTATTGATAAAAATCCGTTTCAACTTTTAGCAATTATTCTTTGAATATTTATTAGTGACTTTAAATATGTTGTTACCCTGAACTAGATAAATCCTAAATGGAAGTTGGAAGTAATCCAGTAAAACCTAGGCTTTGTAGCAATGACTAAACATCTGAAAATGTAAAGAATACCAATATAAAAACGTTATGTGTTTCTGAGTGGTTGCAAGTTATGTGTTTCTGAGTGGTTGCAAGCTTCGGCTCCAACAAGACAAAGGACACTTGGAAGGCGGACAACCAGTAGGATTACCACCTCAGCTCTGATAATCCGATGTCTCCATCGATGGTATACGCCGTAGACGGCTAAACTTGACTAACTTACTTAATGGGCCTTTCGTGTCTGTCAACGAGGTTCAACCAATAAATGTTTTTCGAGCATTTCAAAATCTTAGGTTAAAATCGATAGTTCCAATTTTAGTCCAATTTTTTTTTATCATACATAGACCAGTAACTCTTATACTATATATTGTACACCCAACGTAAATTCTGGATCCGTTACCGGAGAGATCCGTTTCATAGTAAATCGAAGAAAGTTTGTAGGTACATAAATTAATGTCTTTATTGCACTTTCATACAAAAACTCTTGTATCGATTACGAAGAAACTCAGTAAGTTTTATAGTAATCGGTACTATAAACCTGGAAGAGCATAATACCTATATATAGACTATTTATATCCTGATTTTCGCACCGCATCAGGATTTACGCTGTTGAAACTGCGGGGTACTGCCTGATGAAAGAATAAAACGTGCTGTGCCTACACGAGTAAATATAATCGCCATAAAGACGATAATAGATATTGCTTAAATATTAATGGCCTAATTAGGACGTATAATAATAAAAACTAAATAAGATGTATTTTGCTTATGTAATATATAAAATACATTCGGCATCTCCAGAGTATATCGTCGTCGGATGTAACAAAGCGGCATTGACTTGTCATCGTAAATCTCACACCTGACATCGGCTTCGGTGGTCGATCTCGTTTTACAACTCTGTGAATTTGCGCTCAAAATATTATCGTTAAGAAACGTGACAAACCATTTTTGGAAGTATATTTATATGGGATACTAACGTCCGTATTTTTTATCGTATTCTTACACTCGACTCTGCGCTAATCAACCTTTGTCGCCATTTTTTGAAAGGGATTGCGAAATCCTGCTGTACTGTACGGATAACGGGCAACGTTATCTCTCACCATCAGGAGAGCGTCTTGTTCATCTTCTTTGCATAAAACAGCACGTCAACTTTCAACTGTCATGACGTTAGAAAATGAGTGGAGTGCGGCGCCCGTGGCCCGGAACAGATACGATTTGTTCATTGTTCTGTAGCGCTAACGATCTGTTACGGATATGTTGATTTCACTATTTATTTAATCGGTGGTTAGAAAAATATGATGCTTTACATAATATGAAAGGTAAAATATAGCAGTAGAGGTTGGTTTTTATAAATAGAATAGAATAGAAATAGTAAAGAGTACAATATTTTTGCAAGTATGGCAAGACGAGTTGATAATGTGCCAGAAGTCAGAAGTTAAGAGTAACGCCTATTATCACCCTTTCACATTCATTGCATAGAGTATCTTGGTCAGATATGTGGTTAAATAAAAAGTTCTTCAAACGATTCTCACAAATTTAGTTATATTTTAATGTGATATCTGAAGTTCAAAAATTTGTTTTTGCCTATTAAATCAAGCCCCCAAAAATAACCTTAGCTTAATTTAAAAAAGAACTGTATAAGTATCTGCCATCAATTTTTCCGCAGTTTAAACGTCCGTTAATATTTAAAAGCCGGTCTCCACAATCTATCAGTGGCATCAATTCAATTAGCTGAAACAATGGAATTGCCGGAACAACATCGACCATCGCATGGGCGACTTTATAGTTGCCGCTAGTACGAATACTATAGCCACTTACTTAGTAAGGGCTTGGTAATGACCCCATAAACTTTTGTACAAGTGTATGTGCGGAAAATCTGAATCTCAAACCCGGTTGTCGCCTATGAGATACTAGTTACTCCCCGCGGTAAAAAAAATATCCAGTTAGATAAAAAATTAAAAAACTATCCTTTATAATAATGATTAGTAGCTAGTGAGGTAACGCTACATATCCGTATCGGACAGACACAACCGTATTCGTAATAAGAAGCTTTTCTATTTTCTATTCATATTTAAATCGATAGAATATTATAGATGACGCAACCTTCAAATATGTACAAAATCTAATCACTCGTACAAAAATTGTATTATTTACCTTCCGACTCTTACTCATAAAAAAATAATATTATTATAACAATAATTATTGAGATTTATACTCCGAAAGAACAGTTTACCCCTCTTACACTGACAGAGTCAAATCACAATGTTAGGTTGAATGACTAACCAACAGAAGACGTAAAGACCTGTAAAATGTATTCCCCGCTCGCTCGATTTAGCTCACCATACCTGTGTGTCATTTTACACCCATTACAGCCAACCGGAGTTGTCACAACACAAGATAAAGTACGTAATCTGCGTGGACATTAAGTTGCGCGCCCTTATCGCCCCCAGTCTTCGCCAACATTTCAATTAAGCTGGAATAAGTAATTACAAGGGCCGATTAAGAAATTAAAGGCTCGATTTAATGAAGGATAATGAATCAGGTGATGGCATACGACGGAGGTGCAGTAATTGACAGTTAGAAATGGTTAAATTAACTTGGTTAAGTCGGTGCGAAAAATAAGAGGTGTGGCTTATGGTGAACTTTAGCCCGCTGAATTTTAACCTGTGCGTTTCTCAGTTCTGAATTCTACCTTTTAACCTTTTTTTATTTGTAAAGGATTTATTTTGACTCATTTTTTTAGTGGAGGTACATTCTTATTTTTTAATGCAAAGAAGTAAGAAGACGAGCAAGGCGCTCTCCTGATGTTAAGAGATAACGCTGCCCATTACCAATACTGTGCCAATCAGGATTTCACAATGATATAAAATTCTTGGTATATAGTAACGCTTCTTACTCAAAAATAATATTAATAAGATGAATAAGACTCTTTAGTCTAGTAATTTCTCTATAATTATTATTAATCCTGCTTCATTTAGGACTCTTTTCTATTTGCACACACTATAGTAGATTTATGTAGTGTCAAGTAGGTGGGATAGTACCGCTTAGAGCTAAAAGCTCATTATTTTTTGCTTTGATTTACGGTGCAGTAATTATGGCCTGAGGTTTAACCTATGATTCTTTGCTATGTGATATAATACTTTTTTATTTGATGTTATTTTATGGGATGAACTAGATGCACAAATACAACGCTTGTCTAATGTTAAGCGATAACCCCTTTTACCCCGGGAAATAGGTACATTACGCATACCCTGAGCAAATTATACACACGCAGGCGCAGGGCGGCTATTAGCTATATAGCTAAGCTTATATACTAGCTGTGAGGACATATGTCCTACATACCGGGTGACAAAGCACACGTCTGACTATTAAAATTAATATATTATTTTTTTATCATTATTTTATTATATATTGAATAATTAATTTATTATTTAATTTTTTTCTGTATTAACATGTAATTTTTATTATGAATAAATTATGATTAATAATAATAATAATTGCGGTTTATACTCCAACAGAAGAGGTTACCCTACTTACCCTGTCAGAGTCAAATCACAATTTATAGGTTGTGTGGCGAACCTATATGTTGCAGTTTCAGGTCGCCGAGATTACTACAGGGCCTGCAACATGACCTAACGACTGCCTCCTACATATCTTATAGGAAACAGCCGGGACCTACAGTTTTGCGTGCCTTCCGAAACACGGTAGCGTCCAGGCGAACTTTTTGCCACACACTGAGATTTGAACCCAGGGTCTCCGGATTAAAAGTGGACGTATGACCACTGGGCCACGGACGCTACAAATTAATTAAACTTAGCTAAAGGATTAATTAGGTATCGTATCTACCTAGTCCTATAAATCTTTGCACTTTGCCTACATAGAATAGATCGATGAAATATCAGTTAATTCAAAAAATCGAAGCCATCAGCCAACTACCTCCCTGATGATACAGGTTGAAGAACCTAACAAAACCTAAAAAAATGAATTCGTTACAATATGAGGCTGCAAAAACAAAAAGTGGTATTACTTGCATATCACCCCCATTTTAATGACAAAGAGGTATATCATAAATAGGTACATTGTATTACCCGAGCCAATCAACCAAATGAGCTGTCAATTCGCAAAATCAAGAGCAGTACAAGTTTCTCTATATGGGCATTCGCAAAAACGCTTGCAAAATGCCGCTGCATACACAAGCCGTAGCAGCGAGCCTTATGAGATGACAGCGCGCTCGCGTCCTCAGAATGATACAAGAAATAATTACGCCCATTGATCGGGCCTCATTAAAATCAACCAATAGGAGTATTGGAACTATTGTGTATACTGTGTAAAAGTTTGTGCGAATAGAGAAGGGTTTTAGAAATTTTGGCCCGTGCGCTGTTTACGGTGAATTCTTTTTATTTATTTTTTCTAAAAAATTATATGAACTTAACATCTTATGACTCTTGAGTAAGAAGCGTTGGTGCAGTGCTCCTAGAATTTCACATTATTGTGAAATCCTAGGTAACAAAATGGGCATAATTATGGGCAGCGTTATCTCATAACATCAGGAGAGCGTCTTACTCGTCTGCTACTTAATCACAAAAAAAAGAATATAAAAAATCGCACTGAAAATAGCGCACAAAGGAAACTCAGAATCCAAATTCTAGTGCTCTTACTTATGAGGAACCATAATTCATAATAGAACCAGAAACGAATCTTTGAAACGTGAAAGTTTGTAAGAATGGATGTCTGGATGTCAGGATGTCTGGATGTCAGGATGTCTGGATGTGTGTTTGTTACTCTTTCACGCCTAAACGGGTGGACCGATTGAGCTGAAATTTTGTATAGAGATAGCTTAGACCCTGGAATAACACATAGGCTACATAAGTACTGCGAGTAAAACCGCTGGGCGCAGCTAGTAAAGCATAAAAAAGGCAGAATAAAATTATAAAATAAGTAGTGAATAAATAAAACTATGCGTGTGTTAATATAGTTCTTAGAAGTATACATAACAGTACAGTAAAATGTTGGTGTAAATATCACATTATTTAAGATCTATATTTTTTGTATAAATAATAATTAATAAAGATATTTTGATTCTGTAAAAGAAATATGTGTTATTATATAAAATATTCGCCGAGTTTTCAAGAAGGCACAAATAATTCAATCCATAGATAAAGCTTTTTAGCAAAAAATTAAACCGACGAAACACATTCGGCGCTTCGTGACTGCTCGGCATTTGCTTATTGCCTAACGGCCAAACGGCCAAACGGCTTCGCGCCGACCTAAAATTACTTAGGTACACTAACATTATATTATTATTTTTTTTGCTTTTCAGTGTTTTCGTCGGTTTAATTTTTTGCTAAAAAGCTTTATTTTTAGTGTATTTTTGAGTGTAGATATATATACTTACAATCATCCTCTGTTTTTCTGCCCTTAGGGTTGGATTTTTTATCCAAATTTTTATTGGACCACCCTTGAAGTATAATACCCTTTCCAATAAAAAAGATTTTTTTAAATCAGACAACTCTGTAAAAAGGTATGCATCGAGTTGTAAACCTCCTCCGTTTTTTTCCGTTGATTAAAAAATCTCAATACCAACGATAATTTTGCGGCTCTTCTATTACCACACAGGCCACAATGCAAAAAGGAAAACGATCAATTTGCTGCGGCGCCGCTGCGTGCCCTTTCTTATTGAAATAATTCGAGTCGACTACCGCTCGTATTCAATTAGAGACGGCCCGTTATTCTTTGGAATTATCAATTAAAGGAGGCCTCTACAGGAGGTCGTACTCATTACTGTTTATTCTAAACACGTATACAATTTTCCTTATTATAATTTTGCATGTTTAAGAATTTAATGTAAAATGAAAATACTTAAAGAAGGCTCATAGAAAAGACATCAACGCACAACTAAGGCAGTTCTTTTTCAGTGTCAAGTGCTTTTATCAGAAAAAGAGAAGCAAAACAAGTGAAAATTTAAAAAATCTTTTTAAAAACAAGCTTTTATTGTTATTACCATCTAGCATCAAAGTACTCATCAAGACGAATCAAATGAGCCCAAACTCGATGGGATTGCGACGTTTAATTAAGGAGTTCTTATGGCCACCTTCCTTCTTAATCATCAGATCAGCTCAATGTCATAATAATATTGCATTGTCATCCGATTTATGCATGCATGTAAAATTTCAGTGCAATCAGATACCGGGAAGTTGGTCAAATTAAACTTGCAAGATTTGATTACAGACAGACATACAGACAACAGACAGGTGAAAGTAAATAAAAAGCTTGTAATATAAACTAAGGATACATCATTTGAACAATTCAAAAGTCGGCTTCATGTCAGATAGCAGCTTGCTCTGAGGGCCTATTGGCTATCGCCAAACGACATGTAAGACATTAGAATCCATAAACAAAATTGTTTACATTACTTACAAACGCAGCAATGTACATTGAAGTTATCATCAATCGTAGAGGATGAGAATTAGCCAATAGGCCCTCTGAATGCTGGCAGCATATCCGTTGGTAGTAAATATTCATCTATACGTACGTACGGAATATACGAGTGTCATTATTTCTAATGTAAATAAAAAAATAACACTTATATTACACACATTTATATAAGGAATACCCGTGGAGTTGATGATTTTTAATACATAATATATGACTTTTCTAACTACTGTCCTAAATCCTAAGGGTGTATTGGCTATCGCTCACTATTAACCGACAAAAATAAAATATACTCAAAGTCATTTTAAGAGCTTAACTAAAAAGATTTTCTAAATGTGTCATGTGAAGGGGTACTGTATTAAGCAAGAAAATTGGAAAATACCTTTTAGATCAGGCCAGACGCCTAGAGAAAAAAACTAAAGTGAAAAAGACAAAATCAACCAAAGTAAAAAAGAAAATAAGATCACGACTTATGTCAATAATACCACGTAGGTACAGCGCAGGTGAAACGCATGTTCAGCTCGTATATTTCACAAACCAGAGAGACAAAGGTAAATACGTGACAAAATGATAATCTCTGTAATGAGACGGCCAGAGCCTAAGATTTTTAACAGAAGCGTTGAAATTTACTTATCCGCTGAGCTGACCGATACTTTTTTTACTTAACCCTTGAGCTACCAAACCATTGGCCCGAGAAATTAGAATTAAGAATTCTCGTACTCAGATAGGCAATCATTAACTCGATCGTCAATTGATAACGCTACAATTAATTAGTATTCGCCCGCTCACTTGAACAAAACAAAAACCGATCACGTCCTTGCCAAAGCTGACAAAAAACTACAACGTTAGTCAGTTTCACGAGCAAGAGAGCCGACCACTTTTAAGAGTATTCCGTATCAATGGACTGAGCAAGCTCTGCAAAAAGTGACGCGCCGCGTGTCGCCATTAGTATGGCAGCGGCATTCGAATGCTCGCATTAATTTATCGATAATACTGCATCGAGTAATGCATCGGTACTCGATATATTCGGCAGTTGGCCGGGCAGCACGCGCTCGCATCCTGTCTCGTGATTTCACCGCACTGCCACACATTGATGACGCGTCGGTTTTTGCCAAATTAAACGGTCGCGAGTTGCGAAACGGGTTGGAAATCATTGAGGTTTTCGCAACCTGATTATTACCTGCATACGACAATGTTTTGTGAAGAGAAATACATTTTAAAGTTTTTTCTGACTAAAATAGGATTTACAACCAAATACTTTAAGTAAATAATAATAAGTATTATTGATCAGATTAATATAACAATCATGTTTTTAGCTTCATTTAAACATAGAGTCGTAAAACTAAATCTCGGATTCGTAAATGCATTGTGCTGACATGATCATTTAGCACATCATGCCTATTATTGTGTGTACGAGTACTATAGTACTATATACTTCGTTTCAAAAACAAAGATAATTTTTGCGGGGTTCGAAGGTTGTATATCTATGAAAATATCATAGATATATTCACAAAAACTGTTATATCCGATATATCTTATGATATAAATGAGATATATTATGAAAAATATCCGATATATATCCAATTTATTAAGATATTGATCCTTTAAACCCTGCAAATTAGCTAAAAAATATCTTTGTTTTTGAAACGTAGTATAGGTAACTCCTTAGTGGGTGCAGATGAGAGCTTCGGCGTGTCTTTAGCCCCAACACTATGACGATCCACAAGAATATCCCCATGTTTTTAGTGGGTAGACCCCGCTGTATGTCCATTCTCGGTGGGAGAGTCCCACAAAAAATATGTGTATCTACTTCGTCCATCTTCTACCTTTAATAGGTACCCAGGTGTGCGTAAGCTCCTACTTACTTTAAGGGACTGATATTTTGAAACAAAATTTAATATGTTTGTATCTTTTACGCATACAACGAAGAAACAATATAATTTTCACACAAAACGATCACGATCTACACCTACGATGCGATGGTTTATTCTACTACCTGTGGGCTATATACGTATGTACCTACATAGTAGTCACGTAGGTAAGCAGACGCGTCTTTAGTACTGAAGATATTAAGTCCGGGCAAAAACCTCAAGCACCGTCGATAAGCGGCGAGACCAGAGAAAAATTTAATCGGCGAAATGCACAGAAAATTCATGTGTCTGGTGTGGCATTAATTAAAATACTTGGCGGGCATTGTGCGCAACCACAATCTGTCCCGCTATTTGTTATGCGGCAGGTTCTGATAAAAACACATTTATTATTCCAACTCTTTGCGACTCGATTCGACGTGTTTTGCAAATGTTTGACTAAAAGGCCGACGTTGAAGTTCATTTATCTTAAAAAAGTTTTATCTTTTTCAATTATAGAAAGATAACTAAACAACATACTCGTACATTCGAGTTGGGACACTAAATCACTAAAATTAATGTGGTCCTATTTACAGATTACAATATTTTGTCGGTCTGTTTTAAATTATTATTGCCTACATTATAGCTTTTCATCAAATCTTTGTGATTTTCCCGTGAATAAAAATTCAATTTAAATCATAACGATACAGTGTACAATAAAATCAAATTACAAGTATCCTTATTCCAAAGCCTATGTTCTGTAGTGGACGTCCTATTTATAGCTGAGATGATGATGATGATGAACGTCAAATTTGGCAAATTCCTAAAATAGACCTAGGCAAACTTCAGAAAAACTCAATTTATTTTATTAAAAGCTACCGGTTAGCTACTACGAGCAGATGTACCAATAACGTCCCATAGATGTCATAATAAGCAAAGTATGAGATGAATTGCAAAAAAAAGAAAGCTTCCAGTCGGCATAATGGGCTCAGTTTGCATACGGCCCGCGGCAGCCATCGACAGCCGATTGACAATGAGTCTCATTACAGTCCGCTCGATGGGCACCCATCGCCGAGCCTCGTTTCAATACTTCGATTACACTTACAACTGGATACGACACTTCGCTGTCAAAGAAGAGACCGCCAGGCATAAACTTACATTGGGAACACACGACGCCATCTGTTAAGACTAATCAACTCTTATCTTGCATCAAGAGTAATCTGACGTTTAACAAGACGCTACTCTTGCTACTCCCATTGTCATTGCAAAGAGATTTACTATGCACCAAAAAAGGTCACAAAAGAAAGAAGACTCTCAAGAACCGGCTCTTGCCAAACATACTGGCCCCGTTAGTTTTTGGTATCTATCATTATTTGTGTTCGTTGCCTCTCCCCCGCAGAAACTGGCAACTTTTTCGCATAGAAGTAATGGCTTCTATTCCTGCGATAAAATATAAGTTTAAATGCGACATGCATTAAAATGTGGACAATAAATGGGTTATTTAATCAGTCGGGTTGATGTTGATGCGGGTTGTACGTGGTACAGTAAACCATATTGAAACTGCTTCTGTCATCCGAACAAAATGCTCCAAAATCTGAAGTAAAGACCTGCAGTTTAAGAGTAGTCGGACTCTACGCTAAGTATCTTTATTATGAAGAAATTTCTTTTGTAATGTTTTTATTTGAAAGAATACGAAACAAGTTCGAGGTTTATACGCAAGCCTATTATAGTCACAATTACTTCACTATTATTATGTGTATTATAAAACAGGCATCTCTAGAGTTTAAATTATTATGTTAGTGTGACACAGTGCTCTGTGGTTGACCACGTAACATGGAACTAATCGTTATAAGATAGAGGACTTTTCATCAGGTTAAACCTCGCTGCTAAACGATAATGCAATTTCACGATTAAAAATTTGCAAAATAGTCCTAAAATAGTTTGTTCTTCAAGTATCAAAAAAATACAATTAATAAGTAGATACGTACATAGATGTATTATAATATCGACCCTTTCGATAAGATAAGTATAAAGAATATCGAAAATTCTGGGCAGAATTTTTTACTTTGTAAATTAAGTAAAAACGGTTGTGAGTTGTGATATAGCACACCAAAATTGTTTGTTGGAGGTCAGGAGTCAGGACATCGATACTTATTTCTTGCTTACATTTTATAGCAAGGCGTGACGTAACGTGTAGTCAACCTAAAACGCATAATATTTTTTATTATATTTTATTTTATATAACACAATGGATCTCAATAGGTCGAAGTGTTGGCTCTGCCAGCCCCGTTAAAATTTTTTTTTTTTTATTATTTTATAACTAACGGATTATTAATTCACACTAATCACGATTCTAAGAATGATATTGGAGAAACAATCGAAGGAAACAGATTGATATGTTTCATGTTTTTACAACATCATTGTAAAACTCTCGTGAAATAAATTTAAACGTTTTAAAATTGCTCGGGAAGGCAATAAATACAATAATGAGAATCGACTCATAATTCCGTATGAAAGGCCGGATGTTGTTTTTATTGAATTGCCTAATGTAAAATGTTTTTGCTGCTGTGGAATAAGAAAGTGTCTTATCGAGCGATAACAAATAACAACGGTGGTTTTCAAGCAATGAAAGTTGTGAAAAAAATGAATGGAAGATGAAAACAACAGAAGGCTAGTGTGAAGCCAGATTTTAGTTTATATAAAACCTACTAGCCTTAACATTCTAGCTGCGCCCAGCGATTTTACCCGTTGTACTGTAGCCTATGTGTTAATCAAGGGTCTAAGCTACCAAATTACAGCACAATCGGTCCACCCGTTTAGGCGTGAAAAAATAACAAACATACACTCTACAAACTTTCGCATTTGTAATATTGGTGTGATGCAGTACCTATGCGTTTCTAAGTAGTCAATAATATACTTATTAGGAAAGCTTGAAAGCGTCTTGCAATAGTACTTATGCATGGTGCATAAATTTTAATACCTCGGTAGATTCTCGTTACCTATTTATAGGATACATTGTTTCTTAAGTTGACGGCCACTTTCTTGCGACATTGAAGACGTGTAATTACTGAGATCGGCATACCGCAAGCCTTTATGTTTATTCAAGCAGAGACTGCGGCTCTGCGAATCTGACCCGGAATCCTCGGCGCACCCGGTCGGACAAAAACAAGCCTCCGCCGCCGACCAGTTATTTGTCAAAAATAAAATTATGTTCTGATTATTATTTCAAGAGATCGCGCCGCATCCGCCCGCCAGAGACCGCGATTCAGGCGATAAAGCGACAATAAAATACATTAATAATTCATACGCAAGTATTGATTCGCAAGAACGTGTTTCAAATGTTTTATTGTGTATGGTATTAATAAATGGGGCAGATGTATGGGTTGTATGGGCCCGTTGTTCTTGCTGCCATCAGCCATCGCCGCATGATTGCTCCGGTTGGCAGTTCAATTAATAAAAATCAAATTTGTTATTTTTGCTGCATTGTCCGGTGAAGGGACCTAAATATAACGTTGGAACCTGTTTCGTGGCAAAGTGTGCCTCAATGAACTTAAGAACAATCTTTAGTTTTTAGTTATGTACAGTTATGATAGCAACGTTTTTATGAAAAAATTAAAACACACTTTGTCTAACATATTCTGCCAATTTTTTAACAAATATGTATGTAAATGATGGTATAAAGTTAAAACCTTCGCAAACACGCTAACATGCGTCATCATATTAAAAAAAAACATTCGTTCAGTTTTAAATATATCATGATAAATACTAATAGTGTTTCCAGAGAAGAATAATGTGGGCATTTTAAGTGTACGGTTGATAGGTTTCTTCATGTCCCCGAGCGGCTAGATCGGGCCGCACGCGCGCATGCAAATTTGAACCTTATTTGAACCGGAAGTGTTTCCTGGTTCAAGGGGTTAAATCACGTATGTATTATATTCTCATTTTCCATTAGATGAGACTATAGCCAAACGCAGGCCTATCAATAATTGAAATGGTAGCTCCTGCTCCCATACAATATTAGCTCGGTTTCTTGTCGTTTTCCTTCAATCACATTCAGCTACCTTGTTTACTTATACTCTGTCTAACCCTACCTATTGTAGTCTCATCTTAGACAATCATTACAAGCTTTATATTACTTTCACCTGTCTGTTGTCTGTCTGTCTGTCTGTCTGTAATCAAATCTTGCAAGTTTAATTTGACCCACTTCCCGGTTTCCAATTGAGCTGAAAATTTGCATGCGTGTGTAAATCGGATGACAATGCAATATTTTTATGACATCGAGCTGATCTGATGATGGAGCTGGAAGGTGGCCAAAGGAACTCTGTCATAAAACAACACAACCCCATCGAGTTTGGGCTCATTTGATTCGTCTTGACGAGTACTTTATGATGCAAGATGATAACAATAATTAAAGCTTGTTTTTAAAAAGTATTTTTTAAATTTCACTTGTTTTTCTCCCGTTCTTACTTACTTACACGAGATCTTTCAAGAACGGGCGGTTCCAAAAACACAATAAAACGCTCAATTTCCACTTAATTATCTATTCAGCAAAACAAGTCCATCAAATAAATTGAAGTTTGCTGTTAACAGCATCGTAAATATCAAGTGATGTTTTCTTTTTGTTTAATTAAAATGAACAACATTAATTGATGTCATGTACGGCATAATGATCCTTTGAGGCCGTCTCAAACAATAAAATTCGTTTATTTCTCCATTTTGATATGTAATGGAATGGGCAAAAACTAGTGGACTGAGCTTGCTGAAAAGAGTAGTAAGCCAACAAAACAAGCGTAAGAGCGTATATATCAAGTGACGCTCTCTCCCTCCATAATATTATTGCACACATTTTAAAAGTGTTTCGTTCGTGTGTTTCCAGTTTGATATATTTAAAAATGTCATGAAAAATTTTTTGAAAAAAAAAAAATCAAACATTCTTTTCATGCCATTTTTAAATATATCAAACTGGAAACACTTTTAAAATGTGTGCAATAATATTATGGAGGGCTGTTCTTAAGGAATTTTCAATAAATTAATTCTATGAATTTATATTTCAAAATTTGTCAAATAGTGCGAGCGAGAGAGCGTCACTCGATATATACGCTCGTAAGAGCAAGTGCAAAGTGCAAGCGTAAGTAAACTTTTCGCAAAATTCACCATTTCAATAACATGGATTGATCATTTAAAAGTTCTGTTAAATTTACTACAAACCCCTTTCTGCTGCAATCTCTTTAACCAAATAATATTATAATTAACCTTGTAAATAAGGTACTTTCCTATATTATATAATAAACTACCTATATTAACTTTTGTAACCATATTGCGATGTACATTTTCGTGTATACATGTGTTTAGGTGCGTGCGTGTATGCATGTGCATGCGAGTGAGCTTATAGGCACCTCATTTATTTTTCAGCAAGTTCAATCCACTTTTCTTTCGTCCACGCGTACTGGCTATTAAAATTCAGTGGATATCGATCGTCAGCATACCTGCAAGCAATTACAACATGCTTGAAGAACGAATATCAATCACCAAGCTACTGATGACCAATGAACATTGAGATGCGTGGACGAAACAAGAATAGGGCGGGGCTAGTGAAGGTCCTTTTTTCAGGCTACCTACATACCTATATAATATGTATTAAGTTGCATGTATACATATCTTATTGTTGGTATGTGAATGATGAATATCCATTATAGGTATGCTTAAAATAGAATATAAGAGTACATGTATCTATTTAGTTTAATGTGCTTTTAAAACTACGAGTACAAATTTGCACGCCGTATTATAATGAAGTGTAGTTATGTAAATGAACTGTGTGTATGCTATTATCAGCGCTGCTTAGCAGCTTTCAATCACCTGCAGTTCAAGGTTAAGTTGTAAGGGTTAGTGTCAAATTATAGAGGGGCCCTCTTCTTCTTACATTAGTAAGTGGCGTTCACAATAGGCTAAAAGGATGGATATTATGTGGTTACCAGCACACCTATTATGAAAAACTAATTGATTAATAAGTCTTGTCAAATAAAAATGTACTTTTTTATAGGCATTTGACCACGATCTTGCAAGATGTTAGGCGACTATGCGGCCGCAGATAATAGTACTAAACTTAGAAGGCGGGATAAATCCCTCCTAATTAAAATATGTACTAATTCAATGACGAATATAATTAAAAAAAAATAATTGGTTGTGCTGCATCTCTACCTTTTTGAGCCAGCTTTTTTAATACGTTTCAAAATTTTGTGTGGCTCGCATAAGTTTGTGTAAGTTAAAACTTTTGCAAACGACTAAAGTCTTTAGTAAAAACATTCCAAATAATTACACTAAGTGATTGGCCTGCCTTCATAAATCGTTCAGAAGTAGACAAAACAGGTTGCCGACACAAAAATGAGCCAATTAGGGCCCGCATTTATAGCATAATATTACTAAATTAAAATTAAATAAAACTGGCGGCATTCATCAAAGGATGGCTACTCTACACACTTGTTTATCTTTAACCTTTAGCTCTACGGAGTCACTTTTAGTTTTTAGGAGCCTTCTTTCAAACTAAGAAGCTATATTTAAATCTCTCGTTAATATTAAATTGCTTTTTTCAGTCAAACTTAATGTGGTCTATTTTATGTCTTAAAGCATTGAGGGTTTTTTTGAGCCAGGAAATAGGTATGTTTAAGGTATCCTACGTCACCCTACGCCGAGGGACGCAGGGCGTAAGTGGGACTTCCCTGCCGAAGATGGGCGCGGTGAATGCGGTAGGGATTAGGGATACTCACTAAACAACCTGGAGGTGTTTTTGCAGAACGACATAGCACCGAAGCACTCGTCTCAGTTTAATGCTTTTCAACAATGCTTTAGGTCATAAACTGTATTATTAGAATATAAATATAATCCCTTACTCTCCCTCTCACTCCCCCTCACTCTATTTTTAAACCATTTTTAAAAATGCTCCAATTAAAATAACATCGTAGGGAAGGGACACGGTGTGTAGTTTAAATGTGGTCATATAATAGTCATAAAATCTACTTAATTAATTGATAATACAATGGGCAATCTAAACTCACAACTTTGTATTCCAATTGCTATGTAAAACTGCAATCTATGTAACCACTCTCCCTACTCAGAAGAGAGGACCTTCTAATGGACGATAGAAACTACTGGAATGGGCTTGCTACACAGAAGTGCCTACGCCGAAGGCCGCAGACTAAACCTAGATTGCGGGATGAAAAAACTTTACCGATTTCGATAAAATTTAAATGGCACCACACCATAAATTTGATATTATTGATAACGATGAACTGTGAACTGAACCTCTTTTTAAGAAGTCAGTGAAACGTTATATTTTTTTCCTATATTAAATCTCATAATTAGAACGCTGCTTGGTTACAAATAGTGTAACAATGTACAAGTGAGTGATCTTACTAGGGTCCTTCATTTGTTTTTTTTTCGGCAAACTCAGTCTAACAATTTCTATCGTCCATTACACCTTCATAAACATTTTACCGCTGTAAAACACAGCGTAACCAACAAATTAGTAAAGCTGGCTATAAACGGCGGTTTCTGCGATTGCTGCATAATCTTCATCTCAAAGCAAGAGCCCACTTATCGATAAATATTGAAATTCGCGATCTCAAGACCACACACGGAGCGGCATGTTTGTTCCCAGTTTTCAACGACTTTGTAGCTTTGGATTTCGAATTATGAATAAAATTCAGGATAAATGAGTACCGAATGATTATTATTTTACCAAAATGTATATACAAACATCAAAGGCTAGGTTATAATGCGATAGCATCGCACCTAGCCTCGGTAGAGTCAAGGGGGGGCAAGATGCAGACGGGCAAAAATATTATATTTTTTATTACGAAAAGTGTGTGTTTAGCTCGCTCTGAACAGTTAGAAAGTTCAAAATATCCTTAATAATAAGTGCGCGAGCAGCTTGCTGCGAGCGCTGAGAAAAACAATCATCTTGACCATGAAATATGTTCAAAATTCGTAACTCCACAATGCTTCTGGTGGGGGCCTTGGCCCCCCATCAGAAGCACCTATCTGCTTACGTACCTACACAGCACAGCCAAAAATCAAGTTTCGGCCGGAGTTTCGGTCAAGTTCCGGCCAATTTTGGCCGAACTCCGGCCAAACCGAAACTAATTTCGGAAGTTGTCGTGCACGCTCACCTAGCTTCGTTTCTCGCGGCAATGCTTTGGCGGATGATTAATCGTGGTATCTTAGTTAATTCTAAATGTGTGATTTATATGATTATAATCTTTGTTGAGACTGAAACAATGAGTGTAATAGCAATTTTAGTAATTATTATTTTTATATAAAGGTACCTAAAAGAGATTGATGATTCTTCTTAGTACAAATAGGTACCACCAATGTATTCATATTATTAAGATATCAAAATACCATTCATCATCATCCACAGCCTTCTACACCCCACTGCTGGGCATAGGCCAAAATACCATTAATTAATATTTAATAAAACAGTAACAATAATTAGTAATTTGATTAATCAAAGTTCATTCGAAGATCATAATAATAATAATACAAATCATAATATGAGGAGTTAAAATTTTCTTTTTGGCATTAAGACGGCGACATGCCTATTTGCACAATGCTGCATAATGGAGCAATCGAATCTATCCGCTATCATCGCCAAGACTGTGTTATTAATGATACACATTTTGCGGCCCGATCGAGCCGCTTGGGGACTGACGGGATAAAAATTATAAAGCTATCTTAACCTTTATAGTTTTCCTGGAAAGTTCATGGTTGATACTATCATCATTAAATGGAAGTTTCTTAGAAACTTGTCCTTCATTAAAATACCTATTCAACGATACCCCGCATGATAGGATCAGCCAGAAAAACAAGTGAAATTTTAAAAATACTTTTTAAAAACAAGCTTTAATTATCATTACCATCTTGTATCATATAGTACTCGTCAAGACGAATCAAATGAGCCCAAACACGATGGGGTTGCGTTGTTTAATGACAGAGTTCCTATAGCCACCTTCCAGCTCCATCATCAGATCAGCTCCATGTCATAATAATATTGCATTGTCATCCGATTTACACACGCATGCAAATTTTCAGCTCAATTGGAAACCGGGAAGTGGGTCAAATCAAACTTGCAAGATTTGATTACAGACAGACAGACAACAGACAGGTGAAAGTAATATAAAGCTTGTAACAAGTGAAATTAAAAAAGAAAACTTTTTAAAAACAAGCTTTTATTATTATTACCATAAAGTACTCGTCAAGACAAATCAAATAAGCCTAAACTCGATGGGGTTACGTCGTTTAATTACGGAGTTTCTATGGCCACCTTCCGGCTCCATCATCAGATCAGCTCCATGTCATAATAATATTGCATTGTCATCCGATTTATGCATGCATGCAAAATTTCAGCTCAATCGGACACCGGGAAGTGGGTCAAATTTAACTTGCAAGATTTGATTACAGACAGACAGACAGACAACAGACAAGTGAAAGTAAATAAAAGCTTGTAAAATCATACCTATCTTACATGTTTGGGAGGTACCCTAAATTAATTGATTTAAATTTGTTTTTTGTAACCGTTCTCTTACCCTTATCATTGCTTCCTCTGTGCAAAATTTAAATTTTCTAGGACTTATAGTTTCTCCGTAATGTCGCGGACAGACGGACGAACGGGCAGACAAAACGAAACTATAAGGTTTCCTTGTTGACCACGAAAGCCAAAAAATAATAAAAATATTATAGATATATTTTTCATATTATAAACGGTACAACAAACTTAATGATAACAACAAAATTTAAATGCTGTGTTTCCGTTTTATGTCCTAATTAATGCAAAATAATGGGTAAAATGCATCAAGTTTCAGTTTTTTAAAAATTTTATACTTTTTTTTTATACGTGAGTTTCGGTTTCGGTTTCGGCCGGAAAACCAGTTTCGGTCGGACTCTATTAATAAGCAAGATATGTTTTTTGTAATAAATGTTAATGTAGCTTTACGTTGCTCAATATAAAAATATAATGTGAATTTTTCATACTCAGCGAAATTTTTCAAGGTAAGTGTGTATAATTATTTTTTTTATTTTCTGTAAGTTTTAACATTTATTGTATGTTATTATCGATTACGTACCATTAACATCAATTAACCGCTTTACTCCTCCTTTATTTCGGACAACTTTGAGCACTGTTGTGACATCCCAAGTCTTTTTCTGTAAATCAACGGTATTAATACGTAAAGATTTCAACAGCTTATAGCATCTGCATTAAAATTAATGCAGATGACATGAAACCAACGCGAATCACCTTTATATCTGCCTTATTGGAGACTCAGATTATTCCTTGATTAAAAATAATTAGGCATTTGCCACGGATCCAGTTTGGCTCGTGACTCGTGATACGAATTTATTTTTAAAATACATATTGCTGTAAGTGTAGACAGAAGGCTACATTATGTTTATGCAAGTACATAGATATGTACTGATGAGTATTATTTTTATTCATTTGAAAAATATAAACCTAGAAGGCGGGATAAATACCTACCTATGCCACATAACAGTTATTGTAAAATGGTATAGTTTAATGAGTATTTAAAATAATATGTGCTTATGTACCCACTAACCCCAAAAAGATCCCCAGACATCCAGGGCTTCCCGAGCTTAAGGTCTTGGATTTAGGTCTTAATGTAGCACCTGTGATCGTATGTCCGGCTTGTAATCCGAACATCATAGGTTCAAATCCTTGTTTACCTGAAACTCCACCAGGTTGGTCTCAAATCCAAAGACAAAACATACAGCTTCAAAATTTTAAAGTTCGAATCAATCGGTTAAGTAGTCGAACAGCATCTGAAATTGCTAGGTTATGTTCCTAATGTCTTTAAAAAAACTGATGTTTTAAGATTATAATTTTAAATTTTATAGTCTAGCCGATCTCTACTGATTGTACCTACGTATTTGTGGGAATATTTTTACCAAACACTGTACAATAGCTGACCAAAAGGCTCATCAAAACGTACAAAAGGATTTTTTATCCAGCCAATCATAGCCTCTACACATTGTGTGAAAAGAGTCTATAGAACACAGGTAGAGACTCTTTGTGAAGCATGACGCGACACTTGGCACCGTGGGATGGTTGGTACTTTTACAAGCCTTTCCGTGGGAAAAGGGAAGCTGCGATTAATAACAATTGTCATATTACATTTTTTCATATTTCTTTCCCTGATCGAAGGTTTATGTGTAAAATTTGCTCTTTTCTAGCCTGGTGTCAGGTGTCAATTTATTTTAATATCCTGTATCTTATTATTGTAAGTGCCCCAATGAGGCCGTTCCTAGATATTGACTAATTAACACTGGTTGAAATTGCTATACCTTCGCCGGCCAAAATAAAATGTCCTTGGACACATTGAATCATAAAATTGGTAAGTATTTTTCATCAATGTTTTTTAAATCTATAATATTCTATAATCTAAGTTTCGGGCACTTATGCAGATTAAGTATATCATGGTAAAAATTAAAAATCCATACATTAAGTCCGAAGAACATCGACTTAACTCACGGATTAAGTAGATAAGGTACCATAATACAAGTCGAAGCTAGGCTCGGCTCTGGGTTTTGAACTTCATCAAAAGCTCACGCCTCGAGGTCGCGACGCTGGCTACTGTAAGATTAATTTAAACCCCCTAAAGCTCGTATACCTACTACTGCAGTCTCACAGTTAAGTTTAATGGTGAATTTTACGAGTTTCACGCAGCTATTACACACTTAATATTAATCTTAAGCACGGCAGCACTTATGGTCACTTTAACCCTGCAATGATCGACGCAATCATAATTTAATTTAATGATACCAACACTTTAATTTTGGAAGGTGAAGGAACATTTATTATTCTTAAGGACGGCCATACACGGACAGCTTGAAGCAGCCCGTATCGACTGCATAGCAAACTACAGTCTTCTACGTACACTTTATATAGGTACCAGCCATCAGCAAGGAACCGCTCGGACAGTTGCGGTTGCGATTTCTTCGGGCGGTCGACAGCGCTGTGAAATTTTATTTACAAGCAGTTGAAATCAGTCAAGCCTAATTATTAAAAATAAAATATTTCTTGAGGAAAGAGTAGGTTTTTTGACAATCATATTAATTAAAGAAAATCTATCACACAATTTTCATCACCCACATTCTGCACGACGGCACTACGAGTAGTCTTATGTGTACCTAGATCATATTAGTTGGCTGCGCGTGTATGAGCCGCCTAAATACATGCTTATAATAATACCGCAACTTCGTGTCACCCGAATGAATATATAGCTGGTGATCACGATTATATATCGACCAATATATTATATGAACTTCTATTTTATAAGGCAAGGTATACTTGATCATAATAATGGTAAATGCCAGTACCTACCTATTATGATGGTTAATTCACGCCATACAATACAAATTATTTTTACCTAAACCTACGTACCTACGTGTCGTTATTTAAATTCACGCTCTATGTAGGTACTTTTAGGCAATTAAGGGTATGAAAATTAAAAACGTAGGTGAAGAAGTAAATAAGTGTTTGCGGAAAAATTAAACGCCCGACTGCCGAGGCCTCGCATCTTTAGGTATCTTGTATGCCTCGCCACTCGCCGCTCGCCACGCCACACTTTTGTCGCAGTTCTTTAAAACACTAAAACACCTGTTTATTTCAGAATTTGGCAATGCAGCACACAGTGCAACGCAGTGATGAGAGCTTAATAACCGAATAAGTAGGTACGAGTAAAAAGGAGGTCCATGTCCGGTGTCCTACTGTCCTACCGTCGCGTTGCGTCGCTCCGAGCCGTTGTCCATGAAGTACCTAATAAAATATGTAGTAAAATATTGTTTATTCGTGCCACGATATTGTCGTATAATGAAACCGCGGGACGCTACTAATGACTAGTGGCGTACCTTTAAGCGTAATTAGCGTTTTATGACATTGCAAAATTATGTGAACAATATTCGAACTAAATGCAGTCTTAACAATTTTTAGCCCTGTAATTTTACAATGCACATAAACGTCGGTCGGAATTTATCACAATATATGTATAATGTATAGGTTCTTATTATTCTCAAACTAATTTATGGATTGCTCATGAATATGCATAAAAATCAATAGCTTCAAAGTTACCCATTTTAATGGTATTAAAGTTACGCGCAAAAAGCTATTGAACTTTAACCCTTTACTGCACAGAACAAAAGTGTCGATATTTTAAATAATTTAGAAGTCATGAATATGCAAAAAAAATAACAATAACATTAATCAATATTGGCATCGATCTTGAATTTTTTGTCGAATCATCGGACAATCGTTAAAAAAGTCCGCAGCAATAGTGTTATTATAGAGGGTTAAGAATAATAGTTTTTTGGCTCCTTGTTCTTTTGATATTAATCGATAGTCGATAGATACTCTTGTATGCGATCAGTCCTACCTATATAAAAAATTAAGTTTCTATTGTTGTAGAATCTTTGTCCACATTCTTATCCGATCCGAATGGACTGGCAGTAGACTAGTAATTTTCGTACAAATAGGTACTTCGCATATACCTCGCCTACGGCTTAGTCGGACCGTTAAAAACAGGCTGATTGATGACTGACAAAAATAGGATGGATGTAGTGCAAAAACAAAATGTTCTACATATATGTATATGCCCGATAGTAATTTCACGGATTCGGATCAGACTCGAATCGGATGTAGTGCGGAAACACTCTTTACATTCAAACCAACTGAACGTGTAGCTAGGATACGGCCTATTTTTTATGGTACTCGTCCGTCTATTCGCATCGACCGCGCCGAAAGAATTTTTGTACCTATAGGAAATCTTCTTCTCCTTAGGACGATACGACTACGGCAAGTGTGCGAGATTTCATGACATTTTCATCAATGAGTATTTATCGTAAGCTCTTTGCATTTCATAAAAAGATTTCACAAAATTCGATTCCTTCGGCGCGGTCGATGCAGATGTGCTTTCACCATTAAACTCAGTCTAGTTAACAAAATTTCGCTGCTAACCATTGCGAATATTGTACCAAGTAAAAAAGAAAAACATTTTTAAAAAATCAGTCAAGCTTTATTCAAAAATATATATATCTTGGAAAGGAATAAGAGCGTTTCTCGAGTATCACATTCATGAGAAAATATTTCGATTCTAAATCACACACTCGATCACAAATTCACTTTTTTACAATAACAATGTAGCTAACAAAGTCTACACAATTTTAATGGAAGATAAAAAAAGGAACTTACAAATTAAACAATAAAAATAAAAGTACATACTTAAATGTAGATATAAATGCGAAAAGCAACATAACTAGCGAAAATTTATTCAATTTTAAATCAATGGACGGAAAGTGCAAATATTTTGTGAGCAAAATTACAAAATTTTAAAAATATCGGGAATGCGTTGCAAAAGGTTAACCTAAAATAAATCAAGAGATTTTTATTCGACTCGATGTTACAACTGTATTCAATGTTACTATGAGAAAAATACACAAAAACAAAAAAAAGGTTAATTTGAATTTTAAATTCTTCAATCTAAAGGCATGTTCAAACCTCCCGGGCCGTAGCACATTTCGACATTAAGACTAGCAACTCCCGTTGAGTAATTGACGTTTGTAAGAGATCAATGACATTGGGAGTAGCTACAAATTGTACGCAATGACAGCACGAGTAGCAAGAGTAGCGATTACTCTTGACAGAGGGATAAGAATTGCTAGTCTTATGTCAATGTCCAAATGTGCTACAGGGGCTGGGTAATATTCGCGACTGCTCTGGGAGCGAAAAATACCGAGCTGGATATTCCTATGCAGTTTTTTTTTCACTACTGCTTACAGTAGCCATTTTTTTACCACAGGTGGTAGTGAATATCGCTCAGATTTTAACAGGCCTTTATACATATTTCCTTTTACAAAAGCTTTATTAGTGCACTTTATAAGTCATCTTAAAGTTTAGCGATCCAATCTTCCAAAGCTTGGACATCTACAGGGTTATC
The DNA here is from genome assembly GCA_947507615.1 of Hemithea aestivaria. NCBI lineage: Eukaryota > Metazoa > Arthropoda > Insecta > Lepidoptera > Geometridae > Hemithea > Hemithea aestivaria. The sequence goes on from OX382335.1 coordinate 10,965,539, forward strand.
ATCATCGCTAGTATTTGCGGAACTTTCTATAATATCCACTCGACTATTCAGGTGGGAGAACTCAAAGTCCTTGCCTTGCTTGCCCAAATATGCAGTGTTTGATTGGGAGGAGTCAACGGATTGCAGTTGGTTGGACTTGGTGACGCGAACTAGGTTTCTGTGTACAAAGAATGAATATTTAACATTATAAACTATCAAGATGTGAACTCATGTTAATTTTTATTAATCGGGACAACGCGTTATTATTTTTATGTTAGTTTTACGCTGTCTGGATGTATGTTTGTACTCTTTCACGCCTAAACACGTGGACCGATTGAGCTGAAATTTGGTAGAGATAGCTTAAACCCTGGAAAATATATAGGTTACAGTACAGCGGGTAAAACCGCTGGACGCAGCTAGTCCATCATAATTATTAATTAAAAATCAATATTATGTGCTAATACCCCTTAAATACCCGCACACGCCCCCCTTAAATACTTATTATATGATTAAAAAACTTAAGTCTGCATATTTTATTTTTGTTTGTCCTCTTGGCTGGTAAACGCTCTTAATGTTATATCACCAATATAACTTAATATAAACACAATGCATGCTGTGTCCGCCTATTATTATAGGTTATGCATTAAGTTTTTTTTCCTATGCTTGGTCCCCCTGTGTGGTAACAGGGACATTGGCATTCGGTACGCATTTTCCTCTCGGTCTTTCTTTCTTCACCTTGCGTGTCTCTGACACATTCTATTTTCGTTCATCTTCTTTCGTTTCTTTCGCGCGTGCTGTTCCTCTCAATCACAACTTTCATAATCTTCTCAGCATATTCCAGAAATACTCCTACTTTATTTCCTTCATGCATTAAGTTAGATGATTCTAGTTCCTTAGAGTAAGATGAAATGTAATAACCTAATAAATAATGACTTAACTAAAACCGTACATACATTTCCTTCTCCAAGAGTCCCTTGATGACCTGGCTTCCCTTGGCGAGGGGCTGGTCCTGCTTGTTGCACAGGATCACAATGTCGGGGGAGTTACCTTGAACTACCGGGTCCACCAGGATTGTGTACAAATATCTGGGAATTATAAGAACTTCATATTAATAACTTTTTGGTGGTGACATCTACATTATAAATTAATGGTTTAGTTGCAAAATGTCTACTGTCTACCTTTCGCAAAATGCGCCTAATTCACCTTTATGAAACAGACACTTAAAAATAAAAAACAAGGGTCATTTTGTAACAAACCCAAGTAAAATAGAAGATTTTTTTTTATCACATTGCATCCCGGTAACGTGAAAATGTTATAAGGTAAAAAAGGAATGTTTCACAATAATAAATTAGATGGATATGATATTCATGAAAAAAAATGTGCCTATGTAATGTAATTCAAACAGATTTTACTAAACAAATTTTTATTTTCTCTTAATTTCTATTAAAGTAATATATGCCAATCTATAAAACAGTAACATACTCTGCAACATCTCTGATTTCCTTCTGAATGGTAACAGAGTCAATCACATACACAATGGCTCTGGCACTATTCTTGTATTGATCAAAGAACTTGTTTCTCAGCCTCTCTTGTCCAGGTAAGTCAACGATCTTCAATGCGTTCTGAAATAGAAATTTTAAATTCAAACTCAAAATTCATTTATTCAAATAGGCTACAATGGAGCACTTTTGCAAGTCAATTTTACATTTTATTTTAATATTCTACCGCTCATTCGCAAGGCACCTCTATGAGAAGAATGAGCAAGAAACTCATAGGGATTGCTTTTTTTAAATATGTGTTTACAATTATTATCTTGGTTACATAATTTATTTACAGGTGGTTGCAGAGGTTTCCAGGCATCTTTGTCTTCTATGTATTGGCTAATTTTATAATAGGCTTTCTTTTGTAATATGTCTTTAACACGGCTTTTGAATTTACCTTCTGTGAGCCCCGTTATTTCATCAGGGATTTTATTATAAAAACGTACACAATTCCCTAAAAATGATTTATGGCTCGTTTTGGACAATCTGAATCGAGGTACAGCTAACTTATTCTTATTTCTAGTATTAAAGCTATGAGTGTCACTATTTAACTTGAATTTATCTAAATTTTTTCTGACATACATAATATTTTCGTAAATGTACAAAGATGGTATGGTCAGTATATTTATCTCTTTAAAGAGCTCCTTTAACCACTCAAACGTCCCGACCGCTATAGCGGTCTGAAAAAAAGTTGAGTTAAACGTTACAGCCGCTATAGCGGTCCTAGCGACTTGCTACTTTAAAAACATGTTTTTATCTATGAAAACGGTGAAAAGTTGCGTAAATATGGTTGTATATGGCTTTGTAATAAACATTTTAAGTCTGTAGTCATTAAATCTGAAGCTAAGCTCTTGGCAACATTTAAAATTTATTTTTTGAAATTATAGTTTCGAAGTTTTCATGCGTGCCAGTGAAATCTGCGTATAAAATGTTTATAATTCACCTTATTTTATTAAAATTATATATTATTATAATCCTCATGATACTATCTTTCGGAATTGGTACAGATATTAAGGAAATAAACACAATCGGGACAATTTTACATGTCTTAAAGTCGACATGTAAATTTTTTATCGCGCTTGCCGCGTTTCCGTAATATTTTTCCATGATTAATTTTAATCAACTATTATTTTATTAAAATACAACTTAAATTTAGAAAAACAGTTCAACATGATTATTTACGTATACCTAAAATTAAAAAATATAAAGAAAAATAGTTTGAATTCATTGATTTAATATTCCCATTCTCAGGATTTTATTCTAGGCGTTGAAGATTTATACACGAATGGGTGGTTTGTTTTGATTTATTGTGCTACACTGTACTCTGTAAGTCATTATATTTTGGTATCAAATCAAAGCTTATATAATCTAGTTAAATAATATGCAGGTAAAAATAAGAAATATTCAGAGATGTTTCGTAAAAAAGTGTTTAAACCAAAAAAATACCTAAAATTTACACATATTGCCAAGTTAGATTTTTTTTTACATACTTTGTGTTAATATTTGAATCAAAATTTTCAGATATTTTATAACTTTATAGTTTTAATTACATAATGCTATTTTTTCATAGAAAATGGTTCAATAGTTTGCTAGAAAATAGACGTTTAGTAGGTATCAGTAGTAAGCGCACGACGCGATTCTATTTGGATCGCGGACGCGGACGTTCGACGCTTTTTGAGCTGTCAAGGGCGGACGTGTGAGTGGTTAAAGAGTCTCTTGGGCGCATCTCATAGATGGCACGAATTGCACGCTTTTGCAGTATGAAAATAGTCTCAATATCTGCTGCTGACCCCCACAGTAAAATACCGTATGACATTAAACTATGGAAATATGCAAAGTAAACTAATCTCGCTGTAGCTACATCTGATAGTTGCCTGATTTTATACACCGCATATGCTGCAGAGCTCAATTTCCCTGACAATACATTAATATGATTACCCCATTGTAGCTTAGAATCTATATTCATGCCAAGGAACAAAGTTGCATTGTCAAGCTTTAGTATTTCACCGTCAAGAACTATATTAGATTCTATGTACCTAACGTTAGGTAATGAAAATTTCAGACATTTAGTCTTTTTCGCATTCAATAACAGATTGTTAGCTGCAAACCATTTAGATATTACTATTAACGCGTTATTTACATGTATAAGCTCACTATCTTTCCTATCCACTTTAAATATTAGCGAGGTATCATCGGCAAATAAAACGATGTCTGCTAGGTCTTTAACCATGTAAGGGAGATCATTTATATATGCCAGAAACAAGAATGGACCAAGGATTGACCCCTGTGGCACTCCTATTCTAACAGGATGGCTTGATGAAATGACACCGCCAATATCCACTTTCTGCTGTCTGTCTGACAAGTAAGATTCCACCAAGTTCAAGGCATTTCCCTGAATTCCGTATACCTCCAACTTCCTCAGCAGTGTGCTATGATCCACACAATCAAAAGCTTTGGAAAGGTCACAGAATACGCCAATAGCATCCTGTGAACTCTCCCAAGCCTGAAGGATCAGAGTCATAAGGTGACTACCTGCATCTGTCGTAGATCTACTCTTGGTGAAACCATACTGACTTTTATGTAATATTTTGTATTGATTGAAGTGAGACAGCAGTTGGTGCAGCATCATTTTTTCAAAGACTTTGCTCAAGACAGGAAGTACCGAGATCGGCCTATAGTTAGAGGGATCAGTTTTGCATCCCGATTTAAAGATTGGGGTGACTTTGCTAACTTTCATCAGGTCCGGAAATGTGCCTTTATCTATACACAAATTAAACAATTCCGATAAGTAAGGAGCAAGGGTGTCTATAAGCGACTCTACCAATTTAACCGATAGGCCCCAGAGGTCTTCAGTGGCTTTTACATTTAGACTTTTATACGTTTTTCTAACATAATTTGCCGATACATGTGTAAAGGAAAAGTCAGGTATATCATGTTTAAAATTTTCCTTTAGATAAGTTACTGCTAAGTCGGGAGAAGAGTCAAGTGACTTAGTTGAATTTAACGCGATGTTAGAAAAGAAGTCCGCAAAGATATTTGCAATTTCTTCAGAACTTGATATTAATTGATTATTTTGTAATAATTTATATTCTGTATCCTTAGTTTTACTTTTACCCGTCTCTCTATTAATAGTATTCCAAACGGCCTTAACTTTATTGGTTGATTTGCTTATTCTATCTCTAATCATCAAGGCTTTAGCTTGGATGCAGACGGCTTTGAAAGTCTTTGAGTAACATCTAACATATTCTACAAAGGACTCTGAATTTTTATGGGCTTTATCGCTGTACAATTGGTACATATTATCTCGGCTTATTCTTATTCCCTTTGTGGCCCAGTCGGCAAACTCTAGTTTACCATTACCCTGTAATTTCCTCTTAGGACATATCTCCTTGAATTCTTTACTTATTACTGAGAACATGGTTTCGTAATTAATATTAGGGTCCTCCGCGGTGTGTGCATCTGCACTGAGTGTCTTTTTTTTGAAGTATCAGTAAAAAATCTGAAATTTACAGGGGAGTTAGTAAAAATATAGTAAAAAATAATGCACAGGGTCTCGAATTTCTAAAACTTGAATTGAACGAGATATGACCAAAAGATTAGGACACTCAATCCTGATGTGCCGCTAAATACGAATATTTTCAAAAGTATTTACCCTAGGATTATGATTTTTAGTTCTGGAGTTAGTAAAAAATTTCTTAAAAACTTTTGGGAAATTTTCAAATCAATAGAATGTGCCGTTACAGATTTATAACGGTTTAACTAGGACACTCAGTTCTTACGCCGTAAGGATTGAGTGTCCTGCTAAATATGGGTTTATTGGAATAAATACATAAAAATAACATTACCATCTTGTAGTCTGACCCTCAAAACAATTTCTAAAAGAGAAACTATGTCGAAAAAGCTTACCCTTTTAAAATAAATGAAAGATTTCATTTTTACGAAACGTCTGTACTGAGTGTCTTTTATTTTTGAAAAAAAAGGGTCAAATAGTAGTTTTAGAAATTTGGCACTTGGTGCAAAAGTTTTTACTAATTGAATACTAAAACATGATATATAATTTGTTTTTCTAAATTGTATATTTTTAGAGTAAATCCACTTTTTGCGGTTTTCTGTGAGTGTCTTTTTTTTTCCGAGGTTGAGCAAAATTAATGAAATTCACAGGGGAGTTAGTAAAAAATTAGTAAAAACTTTTGTAGTAAGTGGCGAATTTCTAAAACTTAAATTGAATTTTTTATGAGCAAAATACTAGGACACTCAATCCTTACGTTTTAAAAAAGTGAAAAACCTCGATATCTCGGTAAGTATTAACTTTTTTTTCAGGATTTTTTTTTCTAGAGTTAGTAAAGAATTTCTAAAAACTTTGTAAAAAATATATACAGGCTAACACGTGGTGTTACTGAGTTATAGCGGTTTAATTAGTTTCACTGAGCGTAAGAACTGAGTGTCCTAGTTAAACGGCTCTACAGATAAAACTAAACCTCGTAGATAAAAACAACTTATATCCACGAGTTTTACTAATTTTTTACTAACTCTGGATATAAAATTCATTTTTGTAAAATTTATATTTTTTGAGAAAAACCACATTTTCATGTTTTTCACTGAGTGTCCCATTTTTTTCAAAATATCAAAATGATTTTTTCAGGAGAGTTAGTAAAACATTAGTTACAACGTTTGCACTAGGTGTCGAATTTCTAAAACTGAAATTATTCTTTTTATGATCAAATAACTACAGTCCAGACGCTCGAAAAACATGAAAAACCTCAATATCTCGATAAATATTAACTTTTTTCCTAGGATTTTTTTTTTCAGTAGTTAGTAAAAAATTAGTAAAATCTTTTGCACTAGGTGCCGAATTTCTAAAACTGAAATCAAATTTTTTATAATCAAAAAACTAGGACACTCAATCCTTACGTTTTAAAAAAGTGAAAAACCTCGATATCTCGGTAAGTATTAACTTTTTTTTCAGGATTTTTTTTCCAGTAGTTAGTAATGAATTTCTAAAAACTTTTACAAAAAAAACCAACAGGCTAACATGTGTTGTTACTGATTTATAGCGAATACCTAATTAGTTTCACTGAGCGTAAGAACTGAGTGTCCTAGTTAAACGGCTCTACAGACAAAATTAAACCTCGTAGATAAAAACAACTTAGATCCACGAGTTTTACTAATTTTTTACTAACTCTGGATATAAAATTGATTTTTGTAAGTTTTATATTTTTTGAGAAAAACCACATTTTCATGTTTTTCACTGAGTGTCCCATTTTTTTCAAAATATCAAAATGATTTTTTCAGGAGAGTTAGTAAAACATTAGTTACAACGTTTGCACTAGGTGTCGAATTTCTAAAACTAAAATTATTCTTTTTATGATCAAATAACTAGAGTCCAGACGCTCGAAAAACATGAAAAACCTCGATATCTCGATAAATATCAACTTTTTTCTTAGGATTTTTTTTTCAGTAGTTAGTAACGAATTTCTAAAAACTTTTACAAAAAAAACCAACAGGCTAACATGTGTTGTTACTGATTTATAGCGGTTAATTAATTCTGTTTTACGGAGCGAGCTAAATGAATAAAGCCGTGAGTTGTTCTCACCATGAATAATACTTATAATAGATATTGAAAACCACCCAGACCAGAAACAAATACCTGTGGATCACACAAACATTTGTCCCATGCAGGAATCGAACCCGCAACCTTTTGCGTTGCAGGCGGGTATAAGCCCACCGCGCCACAGAGGTTGTTAAATCTCAACCTGAGCCTATGCTCAGGCATTATAATGATTTACTTACCGTTGTGCAGGTTTGCAACCAAGCTTGCCTTGAGATCGCTATTAGCGATAAGACCGCCAATTATACAACTTCTTTCTGTGTAATCTTAGTTCTAAGTTTATATTGTTGTATTTGTGTGAACAATAAAGAGTTTTCTATTCTAAAAATACATTTGGCGCCAATTTTAAAATTTCAAATCCTTAAACAACTGGTTTCTTATAAATTTTGTTAAATTTTGCGACATCCGTCTTGTAATACGCCCTAGCGTAAATTTGCAAAATCGTACCCCTTAATATAAATAATAAATCTTTATTTGCGCTTAAAATACACGTTAATCTTAAACGCCATGAACGTTGGAAATTGCGATAGTTTATAAAACTATGTTGCAGTTGCCGGCGCCCTCCTTCTTATCCAATTAAACAGCTCACTAGGTGTATTATGTGTGTTAGTGTGTGTGTGTGTGTGTATGTGTGTGTATGTGCGTGTGTGAGAGTGTGTTAATTCAAAAAAAAGTTGATCTCCCAAAGTCAGCAGCCTCGTAAAAGTTGGGCACCGGGAGTCGGGAGGCAGCCAAGTGTTTGAACGTGTATGTTATCAGAGAGAAAGTATTGCCAACAAATTAAATAGTGGTCAGTTGAATAATAGTGCCTAGGTATAAGAATTATTCATGGTGAGAACAACTCACGGCTTTATTCATTTAGCTCGCTCCGTAAAACAGAATTAATTAACCGCTATAAATCAGTAACAACACATGTTAGCCTGTTGGTTTTTTTTGTAAAAGTTTTTAGAAATTCGTTACTAACTACTGAAAAAAAAATCCTAAGAAAAAAGTTGATATTTATCGAGATATCGAGGTTTTTCATGTTTTTCGAGCGTCTGGACTCTAGTTATTTGATCATAAAAAGAATAATTTTAGTTTTAGAAATTCGACACCTAGTGCAAACGTTGTAACTAATGTTTTACTAACTCTCCTGAAAAAATCATTTTGATATTTTGAAAAAAATGGGACACTCAGTGAAAAACATGAAAATGTGGTTTTTCTCAAAAAATATAAAACTTACAAAAATCAATTTTATATCCAGAGTTAGTAAAAAATTAGTAAAACTCGTGGATCTAAGTTGTTTTTATCTACGAGGTTTAATTTTGTCTGTAGAGCCGTTTAACTAGGACACTCAGTTCTTACGCTCAGTGAAACTAATTATTCGCTATAAATCAGTAACAACACATGTTAGCCTGTTGGTTTTTTTTTTGTAAAAGTTTTTAGAAATTCATTACTAACTACTGGAAAAAAAATCCTGAAAAAAAAGTTAATACTTACCGAGATATCGAGGTTTTTCACTTTTTTAAAACGTAAGGATTGAGTGTCCTAGTTTTTTGATTATAAAAAATTTGATTTCAGTTTTAGAAATTCGGCACCTAGTGCAAAAGATTTTACTAATTTTTTACTAACTACTGAAAAAAAAATCCTAGGAAAAAAGTTAATATTTATCGAGATATCGAGGTTTTTCATGTTTTTCGAGCGTCTGGACTGTAGTTATTTGATCATAAAAAGAATAATTTCAGTTTTAGAAATTCGACACCTAGTGCAAACGTTGTAACTAATGTTTTACTAACTCTCCTGAAAAAATCATTTTGATATTTTGAAAAAAATGGGACACTCAGTGAAAAACATGAAAATGTGGTTTTTCTCAAAAAATATAAAACTTACAAAAATGAATTTTATATCCAGAGTTAGTAAAAAATTAGTAAAACTCGTGGATATAAGTTGTTTTTATCTACGAGGTTTAGTTTTATCTGTAGAGCCGTTTAACTAGGACACTCAGTTCTTACGCTCAGTGAAACTAATTAAACCGCTATAACTCAGTAACACCACGTGTTAGCCTGTATATTTTTTTTTACAAAGTTTTTAGAAATTCTTTACTAACTCTAGAAAAAAAAATCCTGAAAAAAAAGTTAATACTTACCGAGATATCGAGGTTTTTCACTTTTTTAAAACGTAAGGATTGAGTGTCCTAGTATTTTGCTCATAAAAAATTCAATTTAAGTTTTAGAAATTCGCCACTTACTACAAAAGTTTTTACTAATTTTTTACTAACTCCCCTGTGAATTTCATTAATTTTGCTCAACCTCGAAAAAAAAAAGACACTCACAGAAAACCGCAAAAAGTGGATTTACTCTAAAAATATACAATTTAGAAAAACAAATTATATATCATGTTTTAGTATTCAATTAGTAAAAACTTTTGCACCAAGTGCCAAATTTCTAAAACTACTATTTGACCCTTTTTTTCAAAAATAAAAGACACTCAGTACAGACGTTTCGTAAAAATGAAATCTTTCATTTATTTTAAAAGGGTAAGCTTTTTCGACATAGTTTCTCTTTTAGAAATTGTTTTGAGGGTCAGACTACAAGATGGATGGTATGGTGGATGGTGGTGGTGGATGGATGTATTTATTCCAATAAACCCATATTTAGCAGGACACTCAATCCTTACGGCGTAAGAACTGAGTGTCCTAGTTAAACCGTTATAAATCGGTAACGGCACATTCTATTGATTTGAAAATTTCCCAAAAGTTTTTAGAAATTTTTTACTAACTCCAGAACTAAAAATTATAATCCTAGGGTAAATACTTTTGAAAATATTCGTATTTAGCGGCGCATCAGGATTGAGTGTCCTAATCTTTTGGTCATATCTCGTTCAATTCAAGTTTTAGAAATTCGAGATCCTGTGCATTATTTTTTACTATATTTTTACTAACTCCCCTGTAAATTTCAGATTTTTTACTGGTACTTCAAAAAAAAGACACTCAGTGCAGATGCACACCTCCGCGGTGAGGTTAGTATTTGCTAGGTTTACCTCTACGCTGGTATTTAGTTTTTCTAATCTATACTTAGTGAGTGGCCTATGCTCAATAACAGTCTTACTTTTAGTATGATTGGTTTCAAATCCTAATGAGAGTGCTCTATGATCGGACCTAATACCTGATGTTAACGTTAAGTTATTACATTCACAGTTAGTAAAAATATTATCGATACAGGTCGAGGAATTGCCGGCTACTCTTGTAGGCTCACAGAATAAGTATTTCATGCCAAAGGAATTGAAGAGGCTAATTAAATTCATTTTATCTGAGGATTCTACCAATATATCAGTGTTAAAGGCACTGCAGACAATTATCGATTTATTGCTCCTTGATATTTTATTAAGTATAGTTTCCATTGCAGATAAAAATGCCGAGAAATTTGAGCTTGGCGGCCTGTACACACATAGTAGTATGTGCCTTCCAACCTCAACACAAGCCACCTCGCAAGTGCGTTCGACAGAACAGCCGACAATGTCAGTTCGTTCTTTATATTTAATACATTTTTTTAACAGTATAATGGAACCACCTCCCTCGGCGGATGTTCTGTTGAACGTACTAGCTACTTGAAAATTATTTACATTAAATGCGATTTTGTCGCTTTTCAACCAAGTTTCACAAAAACATAATATGTCATACTTAAATTTATCTAATAACAGCTCAATATCATTTATTTTGCCAGAGAAGCGATTTATATTTTGATAAAATAGATTTAATGTATTATTGCCGCCCTCTGTTGTCTCAAACCATCAGAAGTAAATCATCAGAAGTTGCATTAAATATAAAAACCGGCTGGACCATCACAGCAACACCTTGGTCAGAGAACTGCTAGACGACCAACAAAACGTAAAGCGCCTAAAAAGGTGGCATATACTGGGCCTTGACCAGAGAAAGTAACACAAGCAAACAGGCATATTGAGGCTATTGCTGAATAGCCTCAAACTTCTCCACTATCTCCGAGAACGCATCTGATAAAGGCTACAGAGCCGATTGCAGATATATATAAACAGGAGAAAAAAAAAAGAAGTTACATTCCAGAGTCTGGAATTCACTGCAAACATTCACTCTCTCATAGGCTCATTATATCACTAATATTATAAAGGGGAAAGTTTGTGTGTATGTTTGTTAGTTCTTCACGTTTAAATGGGTGGACCGATTGAACTAAAATTTGATATACTGCCGTGCAGAGACTAAACCGCAGTAAAAGTAAAATGTCAAAAATAATGTATACTTTATTTTGTGTGTAAAAAGGTTGAAAATAAAACTGTACAAATTATTTTACTTAGTTTAGTCTCTGCATGGCAGTATAGAGCTTAGACCCTGGAATAATAAATAGGTTGCAGCTAGTATGTCATATTTTCTATTAGTCTGACTTCTTAGCCTAACTTGTGGTCCCTCCAGCAGAAAGAATGTACCTTTGGATCAATTTGACTGCGAAAAACACAACAGCTATTTTTTTAAACGGTTTTATTTAGCTTACTTCGTTTGTTTTATTCATTTTTCTTGGGTCAAATTTGGTAATTGAAATTTCACCGTCTTCCTGTCAACCGATTGATCTGAAATTTGGTATGCGCCTTTGGTTCTGGTGACAATACAATTATGTATATTTAATATTATTGTAAATCCAAGATGGCGGCCGCTACAAAATGGCGGATAACGTATTTTTTTTTAATCCCATCAATATGGGTATCAAATGAAAGGACTTGACAAGTAGAATACAGTGCACTATACAAAATCAAAATCCAAGATGGCCGCCGCTACAAAATGGCGGATAACCTATTTTTTTTTTCAATCCCATCAATATGGGTATCAAATGAAAGGGCTTGACAAATAGAATACATTGTACTAAAAAGCCTAAAAATAAAAAAGGTAAAAAAAGTTTTTAAGTTAAACGGTTTTATTGTAAATATGTACTAAAAGCTAAAAAAATAAAATCGTGAGGCACGTCAAATATCTAAATCTCTAATGAACATTTTCACTGAAAGTTGTAGATATTTGACGTGCCTCACGATTTTATTTTTTTAGCTTTTAGTACATATTTACAATAAAACCGTTTAACTTAAAAACTTTTTTTACCTTTTTTATTTTTAAATCAAGATAAAGGGCTTTGTCTACAGCTGTGTTTATGAGGTCGGAATGCATGTGCTGAGGCACACAAACATTTTGATTTGTAAACTAATTTTTCCATATAAAATAATTAATTTTCAGTGAATAGTACTAAAAACGCTGCTGCAGCCACTGTTACGTTTACTATGAAGAAATAGAGTGATAAGGGGGTGATAAAATAACACAGCTGTGTTTTCCGTAATCAAGTTAAGTAACTTACACTGGATGTAACATAATCCTCAACATTCTCCTTCATAGAAGTGAAAGTCTGGCGGTACTGTGAATATGCCAGCCTCACAAACAGGAGAGTCTTGCCGGAGTCTGATAAACCAGTAAGTAGGATGGACTTGCGAGAACTGCGCCGACGTGAGAAACACCACCAGAATACTGAAGCAATTTAATTATGTTATTGTTAACATTTGCATGCCACAATGTGGCAAAATGTTATGGAACTTTTATAATAACACCTACATCGGTTATGTAACTAACATTTTAAGCAAATAAATGAATTATGATTATGTTATTAGTCTTTGTCCTCATAGTAAGCATAGGCGGATTAAGGGGGGGCCAGGGGGCCAAGGCCCCAAGAAGCATTGTAGAGGTACGAATTTTGCACATATTTCATGGTCAAGATTATAATTTTTTTCTCGGCTCGACTTATTATTAAGGATATTTGAACTTTCTAACTGTTCAGAGCGAGCTAAACACACACTTTTCGTAGTAAAAATTATAATATTTTTGCCCATCTGCACCTTGGCCCCCCAAAGACCAAATCCTGGATCCGCCAGTGGTAGTAAGCATTCTTGTTCACTTTTTGAGTTTTTTTTTATTCAATAAAGTAAGAAGACGAGCAAGACACTCTCCTGATGGTAAGAGATAACACTGTCCATAATTAGTACAGAGCTACCCAGGATTTTACAAAAGGTAAAATTCTGGAAGCACCACTTCAACGCTTCTAACTTGAGAGTCACTAGTCAAGACTCTTTACCCCAGTAATTGCACTAGCTACAGTCCCCTCCTATCGAAGCACAGTAATGATTGCACATCACTGCTCAGGCGGTAGAATAACTGGCACTGTTGGAGTACCCACCTAGACAAACAGCTGCAAAGGAAGTCAACCCCCGGTATACAGAATTACACCATAACATAAAAAAATAAAATAAAATTCAGGTTATCACTCGATAACCTAGGTATGATATATTGCGGAGACAGTATATAAATAGGACTATAAAAACAAGGGATCCTAATTTGATAGTAAACAGATGACGCATGTTATTTTTATATCACAAGCTTTAGACGTTTTCATCTAAATTTTACTATGTGGAGTTTTAAGCACATAATGTTATTAAAATAATAAGTAATAAAGCTTTCCAGTATACTTACTTAGAGTAAAAAGAAGAACAATAAGGCTGAGTAAGGTTATGTAGCGAGGATCATTCAACAGCGGCTCGGTGTGAATCTTTTCTTTTACAACTTCTGAATCCATTGCTACAAACGATTGTATTTAGCGTGAATTACTAATATTATAATCGTCAAATTATTAAAATACAATTAGTTTTGTTGGCACTCGGTACGATAACACGCATTAACAAAGAAATAAATGAATTTTTAAAATGAATAATGAATGAACTGAATGAATGATTCTGCCACTTGTCAAAACGTCAGTGTCATCACTTTTGACATTTGCATAAACAGATTATAATTAGAAACCACAGATAATACGTGATTAGGGTATACTGCACAATGTCGGACCATTGAATTAAGAGAGCTCACAATACAAGTTGATGTACAAATTTTATTAAATTAATATAGTGTACATTTTCATATAATTCATATTTAGATGTAATTAATGCAATGATGTGTAATAGTTTTATAACCTCAAAAAATATAACGAAGGTTTGAGAACGGGTTGCTCAGTTGCTCATGACCTCTATATATATCTGTTTCTTGTCACAGTCACAGATTTCTTATTAGCCAGCTCGAGCTGGAAGGTTGTGTATATTAACGTAAGATAAATAAATACATAATATAATATTAACTATTACGTTGCTAAAATTTTGTTTTTCTTTTTAGTATTTTTATCTCTAATGCTTACCTACTTGTGTAATAATAAAAATCATAAAGTCAATACATACCTTATACGTATCATGTTTTGGCCGGTTTCTAATGATTACAATTTCTACATAAAAGTAATTGTTTTATTTTTTCCACAGACAGATATTGTGACAGTTTATGGGCTTCAAAAGTTTAATTAATTTTGTATACTTGCGTACGCCAATCAACAGTGTGCGCAAGATGAGTATTGACATTGGAGGTGAGATATTAATAATAACAGACAATTTTATTATAATAATATGATAATATTTATAAATGTTTTAGTATTACTATTAGGGTAACATATTTATTAATTATTATACTTACATATAAAACATTTAACTTTTAGGGATGAGAATTAGATATAAAGATAAAAATGATACATTTTTGGAGAAACATTTAGTATCCAAAGAACCTTTTGGACAATTTAAATCATGGTTTGAAGAAGCGTGTTCTAGAAAAGAAATATTAGAACCAAATGCAATGTGCTTGGCCACAGTTTCCAAGTAAGTATGACTACATTAATAAATTATCGTTAGAACAATAGAATTTTAAAGTTAAATGATTATTAATTAATGTATTTTTTGTATATTTTCAGGGAAGGTTTTCCATCTGCACGATTTGTACTTCTCAAAGGTTTTGGAAAAGATGGATATAAGTTTTTTACTAACTATGGAAGTAGAAAAGCTAAAGACATGGTAAGTAAATAGGCAATTTCTTATCAGCCTATTAATTTTATCAAAGATAAATAAACATGATGTAACATACATTGTTCTCTGTGAGTTGGATATACCTACTTATACTGTTGTTTACTAAAACATTCAAATACTTTTTTATATGAATTATCACATGATGCATAATATTATGTACCTATATACGAAATATTTTTCAACTATGTACATTGTACATACTGCAATTATTTTAAACTTACAATAGATAAAATATTTATTTGACAAAGTTGTAGAAGTTACATGCTATTATTATAATAATAACGTTATAAAAAGTATATAAAATAAGTTGAATCAAAAATTAAATATGTACCCATACAAGATAAGGTGCACGAGGTTATTAAAACTATTTTAAAACACAATACTCACTTTACATAACTAATCATACTTTATCGATAATTGTTTCAAGGAAGCTAATCCAAACGTGGCTGCAACATTCTACTGGGAAATATTAAACAGAGCTATAAGAATTGAAGGCACTGTTGAAAAGTTATCCATTGAAGAATCTACGGATTACTTCCATACTCGTCCAGTACCAAGTCAGATCGCGGCATGTGCTAGTTATCAAAGCACTCCTATAGAATCTAGGGACGTTCTATGCGAACGGGAAAGTGTGTTGGAAGCTGAATATATGATTCCTGGCAAAGAAGTGCCGAAACCAGATTATTGGTTGGTAACATAATGAAAAAAATGTAGATGGTAATTTAAAACGTGATGTGTAATAAAATGCTTAATTTGTTTACAGGGGTGGATACATAATTCGTCCTAAATCTGTCGAATTTTGGCAAGGACAACGGGATCGCTTGCACGATAGAATAAAGTTCAGAAAACCTCAAGATGGAGAAGTTGTTGACGGCAAGCTTCTTCATCAAGGCGAAGATGGATGGGTTTATGAGAGATTATCACCTTAATAAAATAATGAGAGGACTAAATATTAACCTTTCAGCAGCAAGATGTTATGTTTATTGTTATATCACAAAACTTCAGCAAGTTTAGTAATTTCCAATATTTCTCTCTGGATTCCTCCGGAACTTTTCCAACACACTTTTACATTTAATGAGCTATTCTTCTTTATAATCTCCTCAAAATTTCTGGTCCCACCACCCACACCAAAGTAATGTGTTTTTGCAGCTACATAGACAGTACCATCACTTTTCAACCTGTCTAAGAAAAGTGATAGGAGTTTCTTGTAATTACTCTCATTATAAATGGTTTCCGAAGTTATTATAATATCATAACTGTCCTGGCATATATCATGAAATGATGCCCAATCACCAGAGTAGAACTTGCATTTTTTCATTTCAGTTTCTCTTTCATCTTCGTTTTCAATATTTAATAACACGTTAGGTATTGTTACATGTTCTATAACTTCCTTGTTCTGTAAAAAACATAAGTACAAATAATACATAATGCCAAAAATCTTACTGAAATTATAATGGATATTTGAAATTGCTTACATAATCTTGAAAAGTTACATTAGCCTTGTTGTTTAACGCGTATATTCCAAGTATACCAGCTCCACAACCTAGATCCAAAACTTGTTTATTTTCAAAGATAATGTTGTCTTTATTTTCTTCAAAATAGCTTACAACATCGGTTGTACATTCCCAAATTTTCAAACCCCCTGAAAAAGAGCAGTTTAATAATAATGAGTACCTAGACAATTTTATATGTATTTTCAACAGCTATAAATGTAATATTCTAATTTATTTTCCAACCTTCATATATGCCTTCAACTAAATCACTGTGGTTATTTTCAGCCAGTTTCAGAACATTTTTGACTTCATTTTCTTCAATTTGTGATATTATTTCTGCAATTACCACATGACCAATCTCTACATCTCCACAGGTAAACATTTTCGCATGGTTCACTATGAGATCAAGGTCTTTCAGTTGATCACTTGGAACTATTTCCTTACTTTCAAGCCATTGGGTTTTTTCTTTTGTTTCGTGAGCAGTTTCTGAATCTATAATATAAAATAAAATTATAATTAATTGTTTGGTTTGGGTACATTATCAAAATAAATATTTATATGAAGGTATATCTAATTTAAAGATAAATAAGTATGTTTTAAAAAATTATTTATGATTAGATTGTATTTATATGTGCATACATATCTATTAATTAATATTTATTAACTTGTAAATAATAAAGGACAATAAAAAAAAATATATAAAAAAAAATAAGAAAGGACAATAAATAAAAATATAAACAAACCTTTGAATTCATTTACTTCTGGCATTGCACAAAAATTAAATTTAAATGAAGACATTTTTGCGCTTTTCAAATTATGTTCAACTTTATTTATTGTGTATAATGTTCTGAAAGTAAATACATAGAAACATTATAATGTGACTTCGTAGCATGAACCATTAATATAACCTTGATAACCAATGAAAGGCGGTTTTGAGGTTACTTTTTCTGTATCCATTATCCACAGCGCAGCGGTGTGTTTGGAGTTTGGAGCTGTGTTGAAGCGGTATAGAGTACATATCAGTAGGTTGACGGAGAGGGGTATTTAATTGCCACTTGCAATACATAATAAAGTTTTGCGATCGTTGCGTCCGTAATATTAGTATTTTAATTGTAAAATAATTATTAATTTAATGTTCTCCATGTCGCAATTTAATTGAATTGAATTGTATGTTTTAATAAAAAAGAGGTGCACAATTGTGTTTTTTACCCTAACCACAGATGACATGAAAACCAGTGTTGCCAGTGCCCTACCTTCAAAAGTAACGCAGGTAGGTTCTAAAAGTAACGCATTTACAATAAAAGTAACGCATTAAAAAAAACGATTTTTAATACAATGTAATTTACTTACTCAATTTAATTTTTTTTATTCATAGATTTCAGTAGTAGCATTAGCCAAGTCAATGAGTGCCCAAAAAGGGTATGTGGATCGAAAAGTCGAAAGCAGAAAAACCAACTTAAGAACTTTGTTTGGACTAGTTAGGACATAAACATACTAAAAGTCCCCATCTCTCCGAGGCGAACCCGAGGGGGGGGAGGCCGAAAAAGGTCCCATATTTAGGTTTTTGCTAATATGTCAAAAACTGTGCGTAGTACGATATTTTGTTGTAGGTACTACATTATTAAACCTCATAAATATTTCTACAACTTCGGCCTTGAGACTTTTTATCTATCTCCAATCTTTGTCCAGCTATGAGCTTCCAAACACGGTCTATTTTGAAGACGCTTAAATTAGTTTTCCATACAAAGTCGGTAAAAAATTCTTACAAATAAAATTTGACCAACTTCTGGTTGTATCATAATGAAATTTTGCAAATGTCTAGAAATCTGATGACAGTTTAATAATCTGGTACCACTGAGCTGATCTGATGATGAAGCCAGGAGGTGTCTGTCTAATGAAACTCTTCAATGGCTATTAGTAAACCCGTCGAGTTTGGGCACATTACATTCGAATCGATGTCGTTGGTCCTATGGCTCGTCCACATATACTGGCCAATGATTTGCCGAGTGTGTGTTTTGTCTATGGATGAACAGTTTTTGTCTATAGACGAATGTCTTCGGATATTTACGATTATTTCCGGTGAATTTCTGGTATACATTTTAGGCTCCATAGCTGACGACTTTAATTATATTTTGAATGTTAATTAATCATGGACCATTTGAAGCCATTTTGTGTGAATAATTACTTTAAACTAGTTAAATTTTCTTTTTTTTTATTTAATTAATCTGTGCCTCAAGTGCATATATATATAATCTGTGCGCTCGGGCGAACATTGGACCAACGACTCGCAGAGTCATTGACCGGCATATGTGGACGAGCCATGACAATGACATATTATTAACTTTTTTTTTTAATTTGTTTTCCGTTTCGACTGCGTTTCGTTTCACTTAGTTATTATTTTATATTCTTCCATTGTTAGTTCATTTAAAAAAAATCATTACCCCAAAAAGTAACGCAAAAGTAACATTTTAGGACAAGTAACGTAAAAGTAACGCAAAGGGTCAAAAAGTAACGCAAAATGTTACAAAAGTTACGCACTGGCAACGCTGATGAAAACCTATTTTTTTTAAGGGGTGTGGATATGCCACTGGCAAAGAGCATATAAAATAAGAGTGCGCACTTCATACAATTATTTGAATTCGTAAAATGTATGAAACCAGATCCAAAGTTTAACCAACATGACGAGAAAAAAAATACCAACATAAAAAAAAACAACTTTATGAATAGGGATGATCTAAATCAGTCGATAACTTATCGACAAATATTTATCGATATCGATAGTCGTGGTTCTAGCATATAGGGATGGTCCTACATATACATAATAAAATAAGAGGAAATAAAACTAAAAGATTTTTTTACATTTCGATTTAATAAATCTAATAAATTTATTAAACAAGGTTTGTGTTACAGCACTTATTATATAATCTCATAATAAAACTTATTACCGCACAGGCTTTATTAATGTCCGATTTTTAAAACTATCGCGAATCGCAAGTGTTCTTCATAACTAAAAATTGTAAAACGGCATAACTCACGTATATTAAACGTATTTAGAATATCTCAACCGCGGTTTCGAACAATTATTACGATCTTTCATCAGGAGTTCATGCATGCAGTAAAGGAGGCTGTCCGAAAATATTATACCTGAGTTGTGCCGTTTTATAGTTTATTAATGTCTACATACAAAGTACTAACAATAATATTGATTGTGTGCAGAATGTATTGTGAATTGTGGATAATACAGTGGCCCTAGTATGGACCTAGCTTTGTTAATATTATTGCCAGTATGCGGCCAAGTATTGCATTTATCAGCAGAATAACAATAAAAATACATAGTATAATGTAAACTCCCAAAAAATTATGAGAACTAAAATGTTTTTCTGATAGGCTAGCCGCATACAGGCAATAATACAGTACATACTAATACAAATAAAATTATTGCCCCTGTGTGGTCAGCCGTACATATTTTGGTATACTATAAACTGAGGCGAAATAATTAATTTTATTTGGTACTCAGTAACTTAACTTCAACATAATCATTAATAAAAACATGCACACCTATCACTTATTGCTAATTTATTATATTATCATGGCAGATTCAGATATTTCTTGATGGTGCAGAAAGGCACAACAACAATCTTTACCTTGACTTTGGGGCTTACGGCCCCAAAATGACTATATTTTGTCCATCAAGTAAACACAAGTGACGTAGCATGGATAAGTTTCCTCTAAACTCTGGTACAAAATCATACTATGGGGATTTTCAGTTGATGCTGACAGCATTTTGAGCCGGAGAGAATGCAGATATCACAAATACTTTTAAAACTGATGAAGACAAATTTTCCAATTGTTTGGCGCTTTTTCTTAGAGATGCTAAAGTGCACTTCGTCTTTTGAAGTTGCATTATTAATTTCTTTTTTCTAGGTGTTACATCTGAAAAATAATTGAAAATTAAATCAATAATTATTTTTTATGTTCTATTTGCTAAGTATGAACAGTGGATGGCATGTCGCAAACAAGCAATTAGTTTAATGTTGAGCACTCATGAGCCGAGCACATACATAGCCTTTATTTATAGTCAGCGTTTTAAAATAGTCGCGGGGCTTGCAGCAAGCAGCTCGTACATCTACTTGAAATAATCCAACTAATATTATCAATAATACCAATTTGTAAGTGCTCTGGCTTTCAATAGACAGTTTTTATTTATTTTTTATGTAAGGAAGTAAGAAGACGAGTAAGACACTCTCCTGATCTTAAAGAGATAACACTGCCCATAATCAGTACCGTGCCACCCAGGATTTTACAATAATGTAAAACAGTTATAAATAAAATACTTACCCTGTGAATTTATTCGCAGGAATTCTCCAATAACTTGATCTGACAAAGGTGCTGATGATATATGAAGTTTTGGTATCACCTTTTTTTCAAACGTGTCTTTGATTTGGTGAAATCATTTTTTGAAAAATGTATCTCACATGTTTCAAGTCATACAGTTTATCAACAGGAAGATATGCTAGATCTTCATTGCCA
Organism: Hemithea aestivaria; assembly: GCA_947507615.1. NCBI lineage: Eukaryota > Metazoa > Arthropoda > Insecta > Lepidoptera > Geometridae > Hemithea > Hemithea aestivaria. Next base: position 10,986,619 of record OX382335.1, read on the forward strand.
ATTGCTCTCACCCATTCACCACACCTGGAAAAGAAAATGATTTTTTATCTATCTATAAATCTCAAGAGTTTAAACATGTCTCATATGGTATTAAATGATAACAAAATTAGGCGAGCACCTACTGCAAATAATGAAACATTATGATGTATTTTAAATATTAAATGATGTCATTAGTAAGTAATCTTTTAATTTGTGGATCGAAAATATTAAAGCCATCGGTACATTGCAATAAAAATATTACATAGAAATAATGCAACTATTGCATTTTTAGTCGAGAACAAAATTTTTGATGTTAAGTAAGCGTTGTTTGACTTACCGGTGTTTGTCAAGTGGAAATCTTGCGAAAAATCGCTTTTCAGGACAATGTTTCTCCTTTACACCACAAATTTCGCAAGAACGATGAGTCCCTCCCATTATCACAAATGTTTTTACACTCGAAAATACAAAAAAGCACAATACTCGTTATTGAGTCCTGTCTCGTTAAAAGAAAGAGTTCTATTGTTATAATGAAACGTTGCTGACGACACGGAGGAGTGAATGCTCTACTCAACGTAAAAATCACAAAACTTTGCATAGAATTAACTAAAAAGTGAAAAGAGGAAAAATACACGATTCTAAACAAAACACAACAAACGCCATTTTGTTTAGTGGTGTTGCCTCATCTAATATTTAATTTCAGACAAATGTATAAAATATTTTTTAAAATAAAATAATATTGTTGGAATTAATAAACAAAATAATATTATTTTTAGGTTGATTATGACTACTAAAACCTAAGTATAAAATAAAATCTTGAAATCTTTACAGAAAATGTTAGTACTACTTCGCCCGCTAATGATTTTCCATAGTATTTTTTTTTTATTTAGAATCAATGAAACTACCAAATAGTATTCTAGAGTTTAGGAAGTGGTATTACTAAATCAATTTGTTATGTTGGCTAAACAAAGGATCCAGGCCCATACAAATTCCTTTTGTTTAGAAGTGCCTTGGGACTGGCCACTGGCTTGGAATGAAAACCTATGTACTGTACCTACACAGTTTTTTTTTTTTTTTTTTTTTTTTCTTTTTAATAATATGGCAACATGTGCATTTTGCCAGTGTCGAGTAAAATTCGTGAATGTTCACGGGATATTAAATTATGGTCTCCACTTTCGTGTTTTGCCAGTGTCAAGTTAAATGGTATTTTTTAAGTAATAAGTTAGTTAGTCAGGTCAGAGTCAGAGTGAGCTTAATAGCTCGTCTAGTCACGTGAGTCTTCCAGTAAAATGGGTGGAATTTTACTGAAAGTTCGGAGGAGTTTTGGAGGGGGCACCAAAATTCATATTTCAGCACCATATCACTTGCCTACATCTGTGCACATTCAAAAACACTTAACACGCAATATTCCACCATTATTACACGCTAACAATCAAATTCTACACGATTATTAAGCAAAAGACGTGGAGCTAATGATATGATCAAGGCTTGCCGCCAAAACTCCCTACACAGATTATAATAGATATATTATAATTACAATACTATAAAGGTACGGCCACACTGATAAGATCCCGCGTGTCGTGTCGCGTTAAGGCGCGTGATGACGTCATCTGTCGCGTTTCTGAACTATGCATTTATATGGAGGCGTGCACATTTATAACATCCCGTGTGTTGAGGAGCCATGAGGCGTCTTGAGGCGCGGGCGTTCACACTTGTAGCGTGTGTTGTGTCGCGAAATTCATTCATTCGCATTTCAACCTCCGCTCGGAAGGTTTCTCTTCCTAATCTATGTCGAATGGTTTCAAAATGTTTGTGAATTCATCTGATTCGTCTGATAGCGACGTAGAAGATGAAACGCATTTATTATTATTACTTTGTGAACTAAATATCCGCTTTTTCATTGTTTGAAAATAATGCAGTATTAAGAGACACAACATTCATAAAAATTGCTAAACTTTCTTGTAAAATGTACAATTTTTATTAATAATCATTTTGACTTGAAATATTTTATAAATTTGTACAAATCTCAAGAAAGGAACGTAAATAAGAGATTTATTTTTCTCTGTTTTATCTTCACGGAATAAAAGTTTTTATATTGCGGGTAACACCGCGGGACATTACTATATTTTTAGTTTGTATAACATATTTTTCACATCGAAATAATATTACAATATGTGTAGTTTGATCCACATCCCGGTTTCCGATTGAGTTGAAATTTTGTATGCATGTATAAATCGGATGATAATACAATATAATTATGACATAGAGCTGATCTGATGATGCACCTGGAAGGTGGCTATAGGAACTCCGTAATTAAACGACGCAACCCCATCGAGTTTGGGCTCATTTGATTTGTCTTCGCGAGTACTTTTAAAATATATAGTAACCAGGGTCTGATGATGGAGCTGGAAGGTGACCATAGGAATCCCGCAATTAAACGACGCAACCCCATTGAGTTTGGGCTCACTTGATTCGTCTTGACGAGCATTTTAAAAATATATAGTAATCAAGGTCTGATGATGGAGCTGGAAGGTGACCATAAGAACTCCGTAATTAAACGATACAACTCCGTCGAGTTTGAGCTCGTTTCATTCGTCGTGACGAGTAATAAAGTGCTAGAAGGTAATAAAATAAAAACTTGTTTAAAAAAAGTTTTTCATTGATTTCACTTGTTTTTAAAACTAATTCCAGTTTGCTATCATAAAAAAAAAATCACAAACATTCTTAAACGATTCATTTTGCCGCGCTTTTGGAAAGCGGATGAATTTTTTGTGTTCTTGGATAGTAATTTTGCAATAAGTGCTAAACGCGTATTAATAGTGGGTTTAATAAACGTTTAGTGTTTGTGAATGTGATTTACTGTCGAAGAATGGAAATAAGTTCAACAGTCTGCTATTTTCAAGAATCGTCACAAAATGAATCGATGTGATTCGATAAACGCCCACTCTTTATCGAATTTTGGAGGGAATATCCTCCAATAAACAAGGAACTTAAAATTATAATAAAGGTTTCGACTGAAGGACTTATCCATGGTCAGAATAATTTTTTTTTTTACTCGACACTGGCAAAATGCAACTGTTGCCATAATATTAAAAAAAAAAAACATTTTGAAACCTTTCGACATAGATTAGGAAGAGAAACCTTCCGAGCGGAGGTTGAAATGCGAATGAATGAATTTTGCGACACAACACACGCTACAAGTGTGAACGCCCGCGCCTCAAGACGCCTCATGGCTCCTCAACACACGGGATCATAAAAATGTGCACGCCTCCATATAAATGCATAGTTCAGAAACGCGACAGATGACGTCATCACGCGCCTTAACGCGACACGACACGCGAGATCTTATCAGTGTGGCCGTACCTTAATAAATTATAACGTGCCAAAAATTGAATGAGCCTTTTTTTGAATCTGGAAAAAATTAAAAAGTAAAACTTGACACAATATATAATTTGTGAAAAAATAATTTAAAAATAGTCATGGAAATTATGAATGGAAACACACAGCTAGAGATACATTTGAAGAAGGTAAGGAAATAGTACAATTCTCACCATCAATAAAAAACTTTACCAAATAATTATCATGTTAAAGTTTTCAAAGCTGCTTCCATAATTTAAAATTCAGGCCGAATTTTAATTTTTTCATAAAAATCATTCATTTCATTCATTCATATTCCAATTCGTTCGTTCATTAATTTAAGCACGCGAGTTGAATTAAAATTTGTGCAAATTGCTATTTACTTCTAAATCAAAGGGATTTATCACATAAAAATCCCGATAAAATTTTGTACGGTACAATGACCGACGTAGCGAAAAAGGTACATTCTTACACAAAATGTTAAATCACTTTGTTTGACACGAGTTAGCAGCAACGTTCGTTGATTAGTGTGCGTGACCTTACTATACAGTTCTATAGATTTTAAACTGTTAATACTGTTTTTACGCTATTATTGACGTTCGTTCAGTGCTTTCGTTAGTGGTTGGACACGGTTGCCGCTGTTGTAATATTCAAGAATGGCCTCCGTAAGTTTCTTGTGTGAATAGTCAACATAACCTCTACTTAGCGCCTGTGGGCTCCGAAACGTTGATATTCGTAATGGCCGTTGTGATGATTAACTGCTTACGTTGTAGGTTCAAGATTACAAGGACTCCCTGAAACAGAAGGCTGAACACTTGATCATCAAAGGATTCCCCGAGAAGATAGTAAAGCTCAATGATCTACTAGAAACGTCAAATTTTCAAAATCGGAATTTGTCGGATGTTCACCAGGTATGAAAAATATTGTATTTTCTCTGAAATCAACAATGAATAACTCATAACTCTTATGTATATCAACTTTAATAATAGTTCAGATGGTTACAAAATGTGGGGAATAGGTTATTTAATATCTATGAATCAATTCCAAGAAAGTGTACAAAAAAATATTGTGTAATGTTTTTGAATCATCCCAAGCATGTTTTATCATGCTTTTTACATTTTCCCTCTAGTTTCTGTAATATATTGCTTTTTACAAACCATCAATATAATGATTTATTGTAATAACCTATGAGAGGCTAAGGTCCCCTTAGGCCTTAGGCAGACCATATTCCACTGATTTGATGATGAATTCAGAATCTGCAGGCCTGACTTTATATGAGATAAAAGTTTCACACTTTCTACTGACTGGAAACTATACAATTTACATCTAAAATAACATTATGTGAATGTCTGGTACTGTAGGTGTTAACTTCTAATTTAATATCCTCGTTATTTGAAATAAATTGTTCAATTTTATTATTTTAGACTTGAAGTCAGTTTTCAAGCGCATTGTACATTATTTCTATATCTATTTGAAATTTTTCCTGTTCCTATTAAAATTACGTAGGAGCACCCAGGAGCTCTCCTGGGTGTAATAAATTAATCAAAAGAGATCAGAAGGAGGTTGAATCCTTGGTATTTTTATTATGTAAATTTGTGAAAACAAACTTTCCAAACACACTGCAATGAGTGTAATAATAGTTTACACATTTTTTTACGAATGTTGAAATTGTAGAACTTTAGCACATTTAATATGTTTATTTTCCAGGATTTAAACATTCCAGTGCCTGTGCCCCCAGCCAATGACGAGCCAAATGCTAAGAGACAGAGATTGGCGTCGTCAGATGCGTCGAGTAACACTTCCATCGAGGGCACCAGAGTATATGCACTGCCGAATGGCACGGTGCCTTGCAACAAGCCTCTCAGCGACTTGATACACCTCGTCAAACCTCACATTAGGGAATTGGTTGAGGATTCTAACTTGGTAAGCAATATTGAGACCTAGATCCCATTTGTTCTATGATTCTATGTAAAAAAAAGGGCAAAATGCACTTAATAAAAAGGACCACAACCACAATCTCAGAACCGATAACCGATGGGGTAGACGTGTTCTAGAGTGGAGACCGCGAGATGGGATGATGATATCCAGAGGGTCGCTGGGAGTGGTTGGAGGAGAAAGACAGAGGACCGAGTTGAGTGGCGTGCCATGGGGGAGGCCTTTGTCCAGCAGTGGACGAACATAGGCTGATGATGATGATGATGATGAACCACAATCTCGCGTGATGTTAAGCGACAGTGTGGTCATAGATGGTAGCAGACTATACCTAAAAGACGGGATGAATCCCTCCCTGGCGTCACTAAACATCATGGGGGAACACATTCATAATGATCACCCATATAATGATGTTTTAATCTAAATTAGTATATAAAAGAAAAGTGATTGACTGACTGATCTATCAACGCACAGACCTAATTGCTGAATGGAATGAGTTAAAACTTAAAATAGGCTTTTTATGTAGAAAGGAAAAAATCCTCTGACTAGAAAGGATTTCTGTATGCAGGCAAAGCTGTGAGCATAAGGTAGTATTATAATATAATAAAACATGTTGTTTCTCAAATTATTCTGTGGAACAATCTACCTCATGGGGAGCTTAAGGACAAATGTACATTTTGATTGAAAATTTGGTACTTTTCACAAACTTTTATGTCAAGTGCAGTATGGAATTTCCAATGTCAAATTTCCGATTCAACCATGACTGGGAAATGACATCATGAAAATAAATCTCAATAATTGAGCTAAGCATTTATCTTATTAAATGATCTAAGTTAGCATAATTTACTAAAATAAAATTATGTACAAAAAATTTGAATAATAAATTCAATGTGCAATTAATTATAATTTTTGCATAACATTTTTGCTATAAATAGTATTGTGAGAATGGAGGAAACAATCTTCTTTTTATAACTAATTAAAATGGACCTGACATAGGTACATAGGTATTTGTGTTTATTATGTTGATAAACAAAAATGGTCAAGTGATAATTTGTAAGTCCTCATCAAGACAATCATCTCACTTGCATTGTATCTGCCTAAGGCTATTTGTAAAATTTTAGGGCACTATAACTTACTCGTTTTTTATAAAATTTTGTAAGGTAAAAATGTGTCCAATATTTTTTAATAATTTACATTATGAACAAAAAAGTTTTTGTCGTCATCCCTATTGAAGGCTAATGAGGATGATAAAAATGTGTTAGGCTATGTTCAGTGAAGCCAGGGTTGGATTTATCTCGCCTTCTAGATTTAGTCTATGGCCGCTTTGTCACTTAATGCTAGATCATGGTCAAAGGCTAATTACTATAACAGTTATAATGATGGCAATATACTATAAAGGGCAATATTGTAGAGAATTTTACGGAGAATAAACTTCCCCTTGACATTTTTATTCTAGCCCTCATAGTTTTCAAGAAAAACGCAAAAAATTAAATAGGGACATAAAAGTGGGGGGGGGGGGGGGGGAGGCGGAAACATTGTCGTGGGGGGGTGTTTCTACTAAAATTTCTTCTTATGAACGGTAAAGCTATACGCATGCCAAGCTACATACAAAATCGAGCTAAAGTTTGTGAGTGAGTGTGTATGTTTGTTACATGTTTATGCCTAAACGGGTGGACCGATTGAGCTGAAATTTGGTATAGCTTAGACCCTGGAATAACACATAGGCTGGGTGCAGCTAGTAAAGCATAAAAACATGTAGGATATTGTCAGCTGATGATATATTACAAGCTTTTATTTACTTGTACCTGTCTGTTTGTCTGTCGGTCTGTTTGTCTGTCTGTAATCAAATCTTGGAAGTTTAATTTGATCCACTTCCCGATTTCTCATTGAGCTGAAATTTGTAATGTGTGTATAAATCGGATGACAATGCAATATTTTTATGACATGGAGCTAATCTGATAATGTAGCAGGAAGGTGGCCATAAGAACTTCGTAATTAAACGACGCAACCTCATCGAGTTTTGGGCTCATTTGATTCGTCTTGACGAGTACTTTGCTAGATGGTAATAATAATAATAAAAGCTTGTTTTTAAAAAGATTTTTTTAAATTTCACTAAACTTGTATCTTTCCAGCTGAAAATGTGGATATCATTCATGATCCCCAAGATCGAAGACGGCAACAACTTCGGCGTGTCAATACAGGAGGACACCCTCGCAGAGATTCAGTCGGTGGAGTCGGAAGCCGCTGCGTTCTTCGACCAAATCTCGCGGTACTTCATATCTAGGGCAAAGATTGTCTCCAAGGTCGCCAAATATCCACACATTGAGGACTATAGAAGAGCTGTCAAAGTGAGTAGAAATTATTATAATTATTTTTTAAACTGCTTAATTTTCCCTGTTTGCTTCGGTCAAATATAGTCATTGCAACTGTTGAACAGTTACAGGGTAAAATTCAAACTCAAAATTGATTTATTTAATAGGCTACAATGGAACACTTTTGCATGTTAAATTTTTACAATTATTTAGTTCTATTTTAGTGTTCACAGACAGCTTCATTACATAGTATACTAGCTTATGCTCGCGGCTTTGCCCGCATGGCAAACTCCTTTCTTAGCGGAGGTCTACGTCATAAAACCTACCTATGTTCCAAATTTCAACCCAATCCGTCCAGTGGTTTAGGCTGTGCGTTGATAGTCAGTTAATCAGTCACTCTTTCCTTTTATATATTTAGAAAATAAAGTTGCTTTCCGCGTCCGCCTGTCCAGCATACATAAATGCTTATATCTTTAAAACTACGCAACAGATTTTGATGCGATTTTCATTGATAGATAATGATTTAAGAGGAAGGTTTATATATTATGTATAATGCATGGATAATATTGTAGAGGAACACCAATAATTTTCTATTAAGTGCGCGCGGGTTCACTAATTTGGTATAATTGTTTTTTAATTCAATGTTTTTGAAGGCATAATTAATTTATTATTTTGATGTTAGCCTTTTTACGAAAGTCCGTGAAACAATTAAGTATCATATCGTTGACTTTGGTCACAAACAGCCTAAGTCAATTTTAACAAAATTTATAACTTCCAGGAATTGGACGAAAAAGAATACCTGTCACTTTGGCTGGTGATGTGCGAGATACGCAACCGCTACTGCTCGTTACACGACATTGTCATCAAGAACTTAGAGAAAATTAAGAAACCACGCTCCTCCAACGCAGAATCATTGTACTAGAACATAGATTAATCTCATAGTTATACAGACACCACCAGTTTAAAATTAATATAAGCGTCAAATGACATGTTAATTTTTTATTCACTACTTTTAACTGAAAAATTAAAATTTAAGTGTTACAAAGGTAAATGGAAATCTGCCTGTCAATTTGCACAACTTACAAAAGGAACATGTAATGATCTATTGTAACAACATTGGTTTACGAAAATTATATAATTCTGACAAGTAATATGGTCGAATACTAACCTTCTTCGAATTTATGATTCGAATATTCGAGCACATCATCTCTTAAGGCAAAGATTGTGGACATAAAGCTAATCTTTAAAAAAATGTAAAATTATTTCCAATAGATGTACAGATTAATGGGTAGATCTATCCTTTTAAGTATTAATACACCCTTTTGTATCACGTTAAAGTAGTTCAGGTGCTTAAGTAGTGAGTAAAAATCCATTTTGTATTACTCAGTGCAGTTTTATAGCAAGAATGGATAATGTAAGAGACTGAATCATAATATTAGGTTTCTATCAATGTTTGAACGACCGTGTTTGACATGGATTTGACGAATTCTTTGGTACTTTTGCTATAAAACTGTTATGTGAATAAAATTTCGTTTCATAGGTATCAATACCGCTTAAAATGAAAAGATTTTGGATTTAGTTAGATATAACTAAATATTTTTTTTGATATTGCTTTTATAATATAAATATGACAAACCTGGTGGTTACAAACACTTTTGATTTGGTCCCGTGAGTAAATACTTCAGTATTTCTTTGAATTTTGAAAGCAACGAGTTCTGGAAATTTCTCTTTTTAATGCTTAGCTACAATCAGTTTCAATAATAGTCAATAGTAGCGTTATTCAAATTACATATAATCAAGTATTATGTATTTCTCTGAAGAATTTAGCGTATATGTTCCAAAAAAAAATAATAGTAATAGCCCTGCTGATAAATCACAAAATTTGGTATAGGCGGTATTGTTACCAATGACGTTGTAAAGTTTCAGAGTAAAAAATAAATAGCAATTTAAAATTTCAATAGGCATAATATCCAATTATTATTAAATAAACTAAATAATATAAGTTTGGGTCGACGATGCTTCGTGGCTCATAAAGTGATGATTTAACGATTGACTATTAGTCGATATTTAATTTAAAGTGTAACCACTATTTTAAAAATACATTTCTATGAATGTGAATTGAGATTGTTTTCTTTTCGCCACTGAAGAAGGAAACTTATGTTAGAAATGCTAGTTGAAAGTAACACACACAATACAAACATAAAACATAACGCACGCACGTATGCATAATTCAAACATAACACTTAACGCACGCACGCACGCATAATACAAACATAACACTTAACGCACGCACGAATACTTTAAGAACAAATTCAGTTCCCTGTTGCTGGGGCTTCATCCTCCATTTCTATCTGAGAGCGCTTCCGCACTATACAGTCCGATTCGAATCCGAGTATTTAGATTCGTACACAAATAATGCTATAGCTACTTCTTTTATACAGTCGTCGTTTCGTCAATTGTTGGATTCGAGTCTGATGTAGGTAATGCGGAAGCTTTCACTATAATTTAAGAGCGGATTTTCTTTTTTATTGCAAGAACTATGATCTGTATTTATTTGAATTGTGCGAATTGGATTCTTATAGCAGTAGGAAGTCTTTCTGCTTAGAATCCTTTATTCTAGACAACCGTGCGCTACGCTATAATAAATGTTCATATAAGAACTTTAACCTTTTGACCGCCAAAGTCACCTATACTTGACAAGTACTTGCGGGTCCAACGACGTCTATAGACGACAAAAAACCCAGTCTTAATAAAATGAAATAAAAATATTTATCGACTCTTGGCAACACTAGTTCTTTCGTAGGTATTTTTTTTTTTAATTGTGCCTTGGCGCACAGGGCACGAAAATGCGTTTGTGCCGTGGCGTTCAAAAGGTTAATTACAATGTTATACCTACTGGCCATCTACAATCAAATTAATTTGGTGACATTTGTTTTCAAAGTATGACGTAACTTTACAGGTAAGTTTTTGACATTGATCTTAGCGACCATCTCATATTTTTTATTTATTTTGCGTATTATTACGTTATTTATTTACAAGGCTAAATTTTGAAGGATTGAAACATGGCGAGTGACATGATTACTGCCAACTCCGGTGATAGCGCGCGGATCCGCGAGCATGTAAAACAGAAGTCGTCGAACCACGTGTTTGATGGAGCTGGTGAGAACATCCAGTACCACAGCGATTCGGAGTCGCTCGGCTCGCGAGTCAGCAAGACGCGGTACATCAACTCCGCTATCTACATCGAGACGGTAGAAGCTACGCACTCCGTCACTTCACTTCACACAGAGTATAACAACGATGACGTCACACCGCACCCGCACAGCACCTACCGGAGCAACTCCACTCCCTTCCTGAGCGGGAGAGAGTCTAATTCCTCAAGCAGCGTAAAGCGCAAGTCCTGTCGGCTGGCCGGGCCTCAGAGCCCGTGCGACGAGCCCGAGGAGACTTCCCGCTTTGATCGCACGTACCGTGAAGACGGGCCGGACACGTTCCGCTTGTCGGTCGCGTCTATGTCCACTACCACTACGGCCAAAGAGGAAAGGGAACGAAACGAGAAAAAGAAGCAGGAAGCGTTCCGGCAGTGGTTAAAGCGTAAGGAGCAGGAGGTGAGTTGCTTGTTCCATCGTAGTTTAAAGATCCTTGTTTCATTGTGAATCGTGATTGTCTGTCATGTTTCACGATCACAATATCCGGTATACGTGTAGGTGCGTCATACTTATAAAACTTAATTTTATTAGTGGTTTATCATCAGTAGGTAATGTATTTCCTGATCATCATCATCATCAGCCTACTTGGGTGCTGGACATAGGCTTCCCCAGTGGCACGCCACTCAACTCGTTTCTCCTCCCACCCTTTTATTTTTTTTTTATCCCAGGAAAAATGCGTTACGCATCATCACCCCGCACCGGGGGGCGCGGGGCGGTATGTGGGACTCCCCCGCCAAAGATGGGAGCGGCGGGGATACCCACTAAAAAACCTGGGGGTGTCCTGCGGGACGCCATAATGTCGGGGCAACGGGTACGCCGAAGCATTCATCCGCGGCCCCGACGGCGTTTGGTCCTCACTGACAGGAGGACCCCTCCGCGGTGGGGTGAAGAGGAGTTTCACCCCACCCTCTCAAGGGGCGCGCGGAAACACCGCGCGCGCCACCTCGTGGGTCTGTGCTTGCGGCGACGAGTACCCCCGTACTCGCCGCCTAGACCCAGGTTATGGGGGCTGGAGAAGGGCGTGGAAGATACGCCTCCGACGCCCCCTTCTCCGGGCACGCATCGGGAGGTTGGTGGTGACCTCCCGTTCGCGTTCCGCGATCTCTTTCTGCGAGATGACACTCTCGCAGAACGAAACCGCGGCCTGCCACGACTCCTCGCTCGCAACCATGGCTCTTACCATGGTTGCTAGCGAGGGTTCGTCCCCCATAACAGCGACGAGGGCACGGCGCTCACTGACCCAAGCTGGGCACTCCTCCAGTGTGTGCTGCGCCGTATCCGCGTCGCTACCACAGTGGTGGCAAGCAGGGGTCGGTTCCCTGCCGGCTACGTGGTGCAAGTACTTTCCGAAGCATCCGTGCCCGGAAAGCACCTGCACGAGCCGGAAGGTCAAGGACCCGTGCTCTCTGTCCGTCCACTGCTGGAGTAGTGGACGGACTGCCACCACTGTCCAGCTGCCTGCTCGAGGGTGGGCCAGACGCGTACTCCACCTCTCGAACAGTGCCTCCTTGGCTTCCTCCTTCCACCTCTCTACCTCCCTGGGAGACGCGGTGAGCCCGCGGAGGCGGAGCGCGGCACGCCACTCGTAGCGCGCCGCATACAGCTCCGCCTCCAGGTCCCAGGGGGGATTCTCCTCCCACCCTCTCCTAGCTCCCTTCCGGATATCATCGGGGCGATTACACTTATGGGCGCTCTACACTACGTTTGCTGAGACGTAGTCTCCACTTGATAACTACGTTTTTCTTTAGAAACGCGAAAAGCTCCGTCGCGAGAAAATGCTGGAGAAGCGTCAGATTGTGCCGACGCCGTCTCCCGAGCAACGCGAGGAGTCCTATAGACGATGGCTCGAGCGGAAACGTCTGCAAGACGAGAGGCGTCGCGCTGAAGATATCATGAGACAATACCGACACAACGAACAACTAGAGAAACAGAAAAACAAGAAGGAAAGGGAGAAAGAGGAGAAACTCGCTGATTGGATCAAAAAGAAAGAGGAGGAAATGAAACGTAAGCGCAATTAAGCTGATTACTATACAGAAAGCAAATTCCCTCTAGTCGCCATCAAGATGACACTTATTAATTTCTGTTTACCAAAACTTTTTTTATTTAAGTTCTCTATCCTAACAGAACATTTATTAGAGCTGATCTTCTGTACAGCTTTTATTAAAGGAATCAATCAAATATTATGTTATTAAGTTGCTATCAAAGCACGTAGACGCTATCATGCTCATCAACAGTGGATAGATACAATTTGATCTCACCAGATGATGGTGTCGCCACTGCCGCTTAGTTGTAGTTAATTTCACCTTCACCTTTTGTGATGGTAGACAAGTCTAAACAAAGTTCGCCGGGTCAGCTAGTTTTACATAAAGTCCTATTGTAAATAGTGATGAAGACCAAGTCAGAGCGCAAGGCAGCGCGTGCGGCGATTGAAGAGGAAAGACGCCGCTCGGCCGGCGAGCGCGCTTACAGAGACTGGTTGCGCACGAGCAAGAACAAACCGCTGCCTGTGCCTCTCAATCAAGGGGAACTCAGTGAGTATCTGTCCTTATTCGTTATACTACATACATAAATACATATTTGTTATAATATAGGTACAAATTTCGTGTCAGGTTTTGTTATCACATTCCTTCGAAACGGCTTGTGATATGTGTGTGTTTTTTGTGTATATCTGGTAGGTCTGAGAATAGTATTTTCTCACAGACCCAGACGAAGATGCGAGTAGTTTTAATTTTGCATGGGAAACGGCTTCGCCATGTTTTACAACCAACAGTGCCAGTTGCCGACAACAGTCCACGTTGGAAAGATCTATATATAGAGCTTTTTAAATTCATTATTGATTGGTCTATGACGTTCCTCGTTCTTATACACATGCCTCATAACCGTAGATGTCGTTTGAACGCGTCAGTTTTAGAACAACAAAGCTAAGTAATGTGTTTCCTACAACAGGTATGCGAGGCTCTGTATCGCAGATGTACATAAATCCAGTGCCGTGGAAGTCCCTCACATGAAGGCTATTGACCATGTCGTCTTCCACCTTGAGATCATCTACAAATGTCTTGTCAAAATCAAATGTCTTATACTATAATATTGTTTTTAGCTAATAGTGTATCGTAACTATTAATTTATTTTAGAGTAAATTTTAAATTTTTAGATTAATATATTGTCGTAGCTTCGTTTACATCAGGTTAGTTGCAATTTGTCTATTGTTGAAATAAAAAAAACATATTTTAGACATTTAAATTTTATTGAAACGTTTTTCGAAAATTAGTCAGCAGGGTCCCGCCAAGTACTTAAATTCTAATACATGAAACGTCGAATCTACAAACTATTTAATTTCGGCACTCAACCTACTTTAAGTAGTAGAATAACTTGAAAAATAAATGCAAATTGCAAAATTGTGCGTGAAAAAAAGCTTCCTACTTTCAGACAGCCCGCTTATAAAAATTGTCAAGCGTCATCCATTCGGTTCCCACAATTTTTTAAAACCCTCTTCGTTCAGTATATTTCCTCTTCTTCTTGTAGCCGCAATATGTCCGATTTGTTCATGAAATAGTAGGACGGTTGGCGGCCCTTGAGGTCTTTCAGCACTCGTTTCGCTCCGGATCGGATCAGCACTCGGCTCAGCGACTCGATCTCTTGGACTCCCATTGCGTAGTGTAGCGGCGTACGTTCCAGCTGATAAAGAATAAAGTGGTTATAAAGTATGAAACAAATGAGTTTGCCTAACGCATCTACAGTTGTTGTTAGACAGTACATCAGTAACTGATGTGCTTTCTGCTAGATTTGTGTTCTTACGATTTAGGTATGCAGGTAGGTAAGATTTACCTGTAGACTACTCTTAATTAATATTTTCTTATAATTTTATGCATGCAGATGATCGAGACGAGCTCTTTGCTTGCCTGATGTTAGCGATAACCGTACCTATATTATGCCTGATAAATTGCCCGTTTCTGTCCCAGTGTTACTTAGGTATTCTAAAGGAACGAACTCCTGCTTAAACACTGCGCTGCGATCGAGACACAAGAATAATAATAATTGGGGTTTATACTCCAACAGAACAGGTTTCCCTAATTACACTGTCAGAGTCAAATCACAATTTATAGGTTGTATGGCTAACCTATAAGAAGAAAAGTCTCTCTAAGCCCAGTAATTTTCCTGGTTACGTTACCATTTCAACCGGAGCGAATCGCGGCAGAATGTTATAACCACTCACACGTCCGCGCTTGACAGGTGAAAAAGCGTTGAACGTCCGCGTCCGCGATCCAAATAGAATCGCGTCGAGCGCTCACTACCGATACCTACTAAACGTCTATTTTCTAGCAAACTATTGAACCATTTTCTATGAAAAAATATCATTATATAGTTAAAACTATAAAAAAATAAAATATCTGAAAATTTTGATTCAAATATTAACACAAAGTATGTAAAAAAAATTCTAACTTGGCAATATGTGTAAATTTTAGGTATTTTTTTTGTTTAAACACTTTTTTACGAAACACCTCTAAATATTTTTTGTTTTTACCTGCACATTATTAAACTAGATTATAAAAGCTTTGTTTTGATATAAAAATATAATGACTTGGAAAGTACAGTGTAACACAATAAATCAAAACAAACCACCCATTCTTGTATAACGCTGAAGTCGCCTAGAACAAAATCCTTAGAATGGATATATTAAGGCGGGGCTTTACGAGCAGATTAGGTATTTAGTGCGGGCAAAAGTTGCTCAGAACGCCCGTTGGAAACGTGTGGCGTACGCTTATCGTAAAACGTGCGCGGTCATTGACCCTTGGTGATTGATTCTTTGCATGTAGTTAGCACACACACATTCACAAACACGTCAAACTTATAAAACCCCGTCGATTTTGCGTCGGGGGTTACAATGTGCTAAAATTTTTGGACAAGATCGAAAAAATGAGACACGAGATAAATATTATAGATACACGTATTTTTTGTTGAAAAAAAAAACAAAATTAGATTACATTTAATTGATTAGATTAGATTAATTAAATTGGACCAATTAATTAAATTAAAACAATAATTCAGATAAATTCAGAAAAAATCTGATAAATTAAGATAAATTGAGAAAAATCTGATAAATTCAAATAAATTCTAAAAAAAGTCTGATAAATTCTGAAAAAATCTGGTAAATTCAGATAAATTTAAAAAAATCAGATAAATTCGAAAAAAAATCAGATAAATTTTGAAAAAATCTGGTTAATTCTGATAAAATCAGATAAATTCGAAAAAAAATTAGAAAAATTCTGATAAATTCAGATAAATTCGAAAAAAATCTGATTAATTCTGAAAAAAACTGGTAAATGCAGATAAATTAAAAAAAATCAGAATTTATCAGAATTTTTCAGAATTTATCTGAATTTATCTGATTTTATCTGAATTTATCAGAATTAACCAGATTTTTTCAGAATTTATCTGATTTATTTTCGAATTTATCTGATTTTTTCGAATTTATCTGATTTTATCAGAATTTTCAGAATTAACCAGATTTTTTCAGAATTTATCTGATTTATTTTCGAATTTATCTGATTTTTTCGAATTTATCTGATTTTATCAGAATTTTTCAGAATTTATCTGAATTTTTTTCGAATTTATTTGATTTTTACGAATAAATCTGAATTTATCAGATTTTTCAGAATTTATCTGATTTTTTTTCGAATTTATCTGAGTTTTTAAATTTATTTGATTTTTTCGTATTTATCAGAATTTTTCAGAATTTATCTGATGAATTTTCGAATTTATCTGATTTTTTCCAATTTATCTGATTTAATCAGAATTTTTCAGAATTTATCTGAATTTTTTTTCGAATTTATTTAATTTTTTCGAATTTATCTGATTTTATCTGAATTTATCAGATTTTTTCAGAATTTATCTGATGAATTTTCGAATTTATCTGATTTTTTCGAATTTATCTGAATTTATCAGAATTTTTCTATTTTTTTTTTCGCATTTATCTGATTTTTTCGAATTTATCTGATTTTATCTGAATTTATCAGAATTTATCAGATTTTTTTTCTAATTTATCTGATTTTATCAGAATTTATCTGATTTTTTTTTATTTATTTGATTTTTTCGAATTTATCTGAATTTATCAGAATTTATCTGATGAATTTTCGAATTTATCTGATTTTTTCGAATTTATCTGAATTTATCAGAATTTTTCTAATTTTTTTTCGAATTTATCTGATTATTTCGAATTTATCAGAATTTTTCAGAATTTATCTGATTTTTTTTCGAATTTATCTGATTTTATTTTAAATTAGTTCAATCTAATTTAATAATTAGTTTATATTAATATTTAATGTGAATTAATTTAATCGTATTTAATAATTAATTCATATTAATATTTAATTTAAATTAATTTAATCTAATTAAATTATTAACTTATAATAATATTTAATTTAAATTAATTTAATCTAATTTATTTTATATAGTACGTGTGTGTTATATTTTTTAATAATCGACTAGAAGGACAAAATAAAGATTATAATATTTATTATCTAATTACAAATAAATTAAACCCCCTACACGCTTCTGAGATTTGGAAATTCACAATATATGTAAGTACTCCTAAATAATTCAAACGCGCGTGTGTAATCGTAGTGGAGGTGAGATCGAAGTGCACAGGTCCGACGCTGACAGTGGTCACCGGCGTTCTGAGTGCGTGCGGTAATGCTCCGTGGGAATTAAAATTCAATTAAAAATCATTAAATAAACTTATCGATAAAATACCTATATATAGCCATCCGTTTGAATGTTATGTATCAAATAAAGTACTCTAAATGTTTATTTTTGTCCTAGTTTTACAAATATTTAAATGGAAGGAAGAAAATTAGGCATATTTAAAAAAAATAAAACTATCGAGAAAAAAAACAATTATCATGTTTCTGTTAATTAAGATCTCTTGTTCAAAGATTGAAGTTACACATACTAAAATATAAAGTAGTAGATCTTCTTAAAAGTTTGCTATATTAGGCTTTGAAAAACATACATTTCACTTACCATAGCGCCTTAAATCAATGAATTCAAACTATTTTAGTTAATTTTTTTAAATTTTAGGTATACGTAACTAATTATGTTGAGCTGTTTTTATAAATTTAAGTTGTATTTTAATAAAATAATAGTTGATTAAAATTAATCATGGAAAAATATTACGGAAACGCGGCAAGCGCGACAAAAAATTTACATGTCGACTTTAAGACATGTAAAATTGTCCCGATTGTGTTTATTTCCTTAATATCTGTACCAATTCCGAAAGATAGTATCATGAGGATTATAATAATATATAATTTTAATAAAATAAGGTGAATTATAAACATTTTATACGCAGATTTCACTGGCACGCATGAAAACTTCGAAACTGTAATTTCAAAAAATAAATTTTAAATGTTGCCAAGAGCTTAGCTTCAGATTTAATGACTACAGATTTAAAATGTTTATGACAAAGGCATATACAACCATATTTACGCAACTTTTCACCGTTTTCATAGATAAAATCATGTTTTTAAAGTAGTAAGTCGCTAGGACCGCTATAGCGGCTGTAACGTTTAACTCAACTTTTTTTCAGACCGCTATAGCGGTCGGGACGTTTGAGTGGATAAGATCGTGGTAAGTATACTCGTACGTATCTAACTAAAATATACGGGATGTCGCATTGAATAACCCTACCACACTGTTAAAAGGTGATTAATGATTTCAGTCTTTTCAAAGTTACTTGTAATACTTGCTGTAATAAGTAGAAGTATGCCTTAACGTGGTCAGTAATGAAAAAACATTAGTAGCAAAGTGTCGGTTACAAAATTTATTGGTCACGCCTTCCACCAAATTTCAGTGTAACACGCAATTTTTATTTTCATTAATTTAAGGCTTGTCAAGGGCTTTAATAATATGCGGCTTATCTAAAGCTATAAAAACCACATAATTTACAGCACTTTCATTCGGTTGAGGGTTTTAAAAAAACATTCGGGCAATCGCAAAATCGCTGGGTTTTTCATGCCCTTATATAAATTGTTCTTTGAGCATGACCGAAAGACCTTAGTAGCAGGACCAATGTTTTTCAACTAGAGAATAAGGCCATAAAAACTTTGTTCGAGCGAGAGTGAAACTGAGTACAATTTGAGGCAAACTTTTTGAGCATTAGGTGACGTGGTGGGGGAGAGTTTGCGCATCGTAAATACGTATAAAATACGATGCGCAAACTCTCCCCCACCACGTCACCTAATGCTCAAGAAGTTTGCCTAGAATTGTACTAGGTATGCACGCCTATATTAGACCTGCAAAAGTCGTCGAATGCAATCAAATTCGCAGAGAACCAATAGATTACCAAAACTGCATTTTTAAAAGAAAAGAGAAAATAATTGTCTATAACAAATATTAATGACACGGCTGTTTTGGTGACATTGGTGGTGATTTTGATGACTTTTATGAGCAAGGCTATTCTCTTATCCGATAGGGAAACGAACCGAAGACCGAATTGCCTAAAATGTATGAAATGGCGTATTACGTCGTATCGATATGATACCTCATACTTTGATACATTTTTGACAATTCGGTCTTCGGATCGGTACCCTGGCGGATAAGTGAATATCCCTGCAGGAGTTCACGCCCACAGTACCCGACGTTAATACACATATGCGATTACATAGTTTCCAAAACCGTAGAATTATTATCGGCATTGAACTTTTTAGTCTGTTGATTAAGGGTTCCTTACATTGTCCCCAATGCGTAGCAGTTCCGGATAGTTCTGCGCGAGGAACGCCACGACCTCCTCGTGTTGTGCAAGCACGGCGATGTGTAGAGCGGTCCTGCCGAATGAGTTCTGGCTGCGGACGAGCGTGCGCCCGCCGTCCGCTTGCAATGACTCTTTCACTGTGGCCAGGTCGCCGCGTCTCACTGCGCCGTGGAGGACGTCGCGAGATTCCTGGAAAGAAGGGCCCATGTCTTGATCTTTGCCAGAATTCCTCTTTTTCCCGACAGTATTTATCTACTAGTAGTTCGCCGCGAACTGGGACCTCGCAGACCCAATTTCCCTCAAAATAGGTATACATGGGTAAAAAGTTATAAGTATCTACGAAATATAATTGTATGGAAACTTTAACCTATTATATTCGTAAAAGGAAAGGAAAATGCCAAAATTGAAAGTAATGTTAAAACTCAAAATACGTAACGGATATACATTAAAAAAATCTTTATCTTTATGAAAGGTTATGTGTGTATTCACTTGCAGAAAATAATAGAATAAAATAATAAATATTACTATAGTCTTTAAAAAAAATCTCAAAAAATCTTCATAGTTTGTAGCACTTGTTTACGAAGAAGTTGCCAATGCAGTGGACATTAGAATAATTGAAATTGGGAAAAAATATCTAGCTTTACTTGTGTTATACAGCAAATTTACAACAGTTATTATATTGATATTGTAGCTAATTCTATAACATTTTTGTCGTAGCAGCCGATGATGACTTAGACTTGGAGCGAGAACGCAGAGCTATGACAGTCACGCGTAACATCTAGGCTCGCAGGTTTTCAAGATGTATCTACAGCTACTGAGCAAGACAAAGTGTCCTTGTTCAAGGCATTATCAGACTTTTTATACGTGCAGCTCGTCGATCACATTTGCACTTTCCATCAGGTGGGATAATGTGATCAAACGTAGGCCTAATTATTAATTATTTTTTTAAACAAAAGACTTGTGGATGAACTTTACAAACTACAACTTTACAAAAAACGGATCTTTGGCGCTGTCTCGAAAGTCGAAAGTAGAAAAACTAACTTAGGAACTTTGTTTGGACTATTCAGAACATAAACATACTAAAAGTCCCCACTCATCCTTGGTGAGCCCGAGGGGAGGGGGGGGGAGGCCGAAGAAGGTTCCATTTTTAGGTTTTTTGCTAATGCCAATTCGAGTGTAATGTGCCCAAACTCGACGGGTTTACTAATAGCCATTGAAGAGGTTCAGTAAACACCTCCTGGCTCCATCATCAGATCAGCTCAGTGGTACCAAATTATTGAACTGTCATCATATTTCTAGACATTTACAAAGTTTCATTATGGTACGACAACCAGAAGTTGGTCAAATATTACTTACTTATATAAGATTTTTTACCGACTTTGTATGGAAAACTAATTTCAGCATCTTAAAAATAGACCATGTTTGGAAGCTCATAGCTGGACGATGGATATAGATAAAAAGTGTTAAAGCCAAAGTTATAGGAAATTTCAAAGCTTTTATAATATAGTACAATAAAATATCGTACTACGCCCAGTTTTTGACATTTAGGCAAAAAACCTAAAAATGGGACCTTCTTCGGCCCCCCCACCCCTCGGGATCACCTCGGAGGGGTGGGAACTTTTAGTATGTTAATCTCCTGAATAGTCCAAACAAAGTTCCTAAGTTAGATTTTTCTGCTTTCGACTTTTCGATCCACATGCCTCTTTTGGGCACTCATTGACTGGACTACTATTTGAATAAAAAATGGGTTTAAGTTTCACCCGCACGATCATTTAAATTCATAATATTTTGAGTAAGTCAACATAGCTATTTACTTATCCGTTAGGGAACCGAACCTAGGACCGAATTATCAAAAGTGTATGAAATGACGTATTACGTCGTATCGATTTTTGACAATTTGGTCTTTGGTTCGGTTCCCTGACGGAAAACTGAATATCCCTGTAGTTCTCATAATATTATAATCGATAAACATTGTAATTTTGTATTCTCTATAACTCTACAACCCTTGCACCGATTTGGCTCATTTTTGGACGTGAGAATTCTTTTAGTTTGTACTACCTGTTTAAATTTTTTTTATCAAGACTGGATCATCGGTTTCATTGTAATAAAGCAATCTCTTTAACTCTTGAACCCTTCGACCGATTTGGCTCATGTTCGAACTTAAAAATTCTATAGATTTATATTACGCGTTTGCAAAGTTTCATGCAGATTGGACCATTGGTTTTCCAGTTATCGCGTAACAAACATACATACAAACATAAACTTTGGCTAATATATTTGTGTCGCTTATAAAAAATGTGTATATGTTAGAAAAAAAATTATCAGCGGTCCAGTTTTGAAATAATCGTCAGACCTATCGTAAAGACTTTAAGTCACCTATATCTCTGCAACCCTGTAACCTATTTAGCTAATTTTTTCACTTAAATTATCCAATTAACCTTCTTAACTTGTGTGTAAAATTTCATTTAATTTGGATTAACCGTTTTCAAGTAAACATCGTCCAAACTTGAGCATCAGAGGTCAAGCGTTAAACTGGTCCATACGCAGGCATTTCGCGGCTTTCGACTCTAAGACCTCGCTTCGCTCGGTCGATAAGACTACGAGTATCGAGCAGATATATCTGAGGGGTGATTCATGAATTTGCCTTGTCTTCGTACAGAAACCATATTAAGCTGGAAGTATAGTGAGTTGACAGGGAAAGACTCGTCGCTTTTAATGTGTGTTCTTCTTAGGAACGTTGTTTAAAGTACGTTTGGATACTATCACCATCAAGCTTGCGATAAATCTGTTACGATTAGAATTAGATCTTATTATGTTAAATTTGGGTTAGGTCAGTTTTTTCTGGTTTTTAAGACCTGCACCTCCCTTATACCCTGGTCTAGTATGAGTATGTAGAGAGAAAGCATGTATTGATTACCTCAAAAGCAGGTATCGATGCCAGCATATTGATCATCTCAGTGTCTCCGCGTTGTGCGATGACGTCATTAATTGACACACCCTCTTCATCGACCACGTCCAGGATATGATCGTAACCTTCCATCAACAGTTCCATTATTTTTTCTTTATTTCCTAGAAAAAATAAACTCTAATTTAAAAAGTAGGTTCCGTGGTTGTATGATCTAATGACTTGAATTATTCTTTTAAATCTTATTATTCTTATATCTATCTATCAACTCAGCCTGATTCTACCCACTGCTAGAGGGCAGGTTTTCTAAAATTTTTAATACCTAAGATTAGCCGGGTAAAGTCTAGGTGGTTGCACTTCGGAATTTAGCCGCAACATGTTTCACAATTGTTGTTGTTCTTTCAAAATAGTAATACTGACCTCTCGCAGCTAAATGCAAGACAAATCGGTCGATCTCAGCAGTGTTATCTGGTACGTTAGCCTGCGTGGAGACGTCTCTAGCAGTCCTATATAGCTCGTCTCTATATCCGAGACTGACATCAGATTCCTGCAGCAGTTGGAACAGGGCGTTCTTTGCGTGGGTCCGTGCTGCTGCGAAGTGCAGCATTGATTGTCCATGTTCATCCTGAAAATAGGATTCCTTTATTGATTGTTAAATTTAAATCACCATCTTTTAAGTAACTTAACTACCACCCTCACTCATCACTCTCTTTTTGCTGCCTCTCAGTTTACTCTGACGCCTAACTTAACTGTCGGCTGGCAAAGCCAAACAAGCTATTTTAAGATTAATTTTGCAGTTACTCTGCCTGGATAAACACAATCTATCTAAAATGTATTCTTTTACATTAGTTTTATCAAGTCGTGTTTGTTTCTATCCTTACTCTTTTGGCACTGCTAAAGGCAGTCTCAGGCGCATCAGGGCTGGTGACCGGTTGTGGATCCACGGTGACGACGTCGATGGGCCGGTGCGGTCGCGTGGCGGTGCGGGTGGCACTGCGGGGAAGCCTCACAGGCTGTGCTTCCAGCGGTGGTGCTTGCTCGTTCTCTACTTCTGGATCTTCTTGGGCTACTAGCAGGTTCGACGTCGGGACCTATTCGTTACAAAAATCATGTTTTATTACCAATTTTAGTAATATAATCACTGTCAGCACCAGTCCACGTACCTTTTTGCGATTAAAAGCGATTTAATTTTTAACATACCTGTGGTGTTCCTACTCGCGGCTTCTCGTGTTCAGGAAAGTTATGGAGAAAGCTCGCGAGGAACGCTACGGGATCCTTAGGCTTCACATTAGCTACCTCGGTCAGACCTTTGATCAAAGGATCGCCGAGAGCTGTGAACACAGTGTTCATATAAATGTCTTTATCATTATGTGCCATTTTGACATTTATCGCGAAATTTCAAGAGAGCTTACACTTTGCAAGATATCTGCCCTCCTCGGTTTGAAAGATGGGAATGTCCGTGCGCCCATTGTCGGGGTTGGTCGGCCCTGAAAACGATCAATTATTTACTATTATACTACGGCCTTCAGTGTGCCAGTGTGACGTGGATACACGAACACACGTGTGCTCGTTCACAGAAGCGAACACCTTCGCTTAAGGGGTGGGTCAGGCTATTAAAAGAGGGAGGTGGGTGGTGGCGGAACTGGACATACTTCTATTATAAACGAATGACTGTGATGATTGATATGGCCTATTTGTTATCGATCGGTGACTAACTCGATACTGTTTGTTCTATTAAAGGATCATTTTCAAAAAGCTCTATTTATAGTTGAGCTATTGAGCTCATGATATCGTTCTATCTAGTAATTAAGGTTATTGGTATTGTCATGGAGATGTAAGACACAAAACATCACTTCTATACAAAAATTGACGTCACACGTGATATATCTAATGTTGGAAAGACAAAAATGGCTGGTGATGAGCGTGCAAGAAACTCGGAAGCTTCAATTTGGTGTGAAAGCATTTGCAAGTTGCAATCACAATGTTGTGAAGTCGCCGATAAAAAAACATCACACCACTCAATCTAGGCAAACAAGGTTTTTAAGTACTGACCTAAGATATCTGAAATATTCTGGTACGCATTTGCAGCCATTATATCTGTTTACCGTTCTGGTATAATCTTTCCAACATTCGATAGTATAAAAGTGACCCTCCTATTGTGAATGCTAGTGAAATAATATAGAATGTATAGAAAACTAATTAAATGAATTTGAAAGCAATATGTTATTGCTTATCTCGTTTCTCTGGGCTATCTAGATCAGCCAAGCTACTCCTTTTTCGTCGAAAGATATTTGTTAACATTGTTGCAATGTGCGCAGAATTTTGCATTGATAAATCTTTTTCCAAATGAAGCAGATTTGAAGAGGCAGTGGAAAAGTCGTTGAAACAATTTGTTTCTGTTATACTCAAACATTGATAGTTACTAATTCTTGCTATTTCACTGCTTAAGGTTTCTCTGTACTGTAATCCTCTCATAGCGCACAGATGTTTCATGTTGTCTGGATCCTTTGATAAACCAGGGAAGTTAACTATAAGACTGAATCTTATACCGGCTCCCAAGAACGTCGGTCGGCTTGATAAATGACCGAGCGTGTCGTCCCACACAAAATCAAGTTTCTGATGTAGATGAGTCATTATATACGAGAGCTTGCTAAATGGCAAACCAATCTCTCCCGGAGAATCTGAGGCAGTAGACACAAGGACACGAATATGGTCATGAACATTTATCCAAATAGCTATTGATTTATCGTCACTCACGAATACTCCTCGTCCGTAGGGCCAATGTCTGCCATGTAGCCTTGTACAATCATCGAATTCATCTCTATCACACAGCGATATCAACAATCCATTTGATGCTAAAGCGGCACCGATTTCCGATGGTTTCTCCAAAACTTCATTTAAAGTGTAGTAAGTCCCACCTTTCTGATCAGATTCAGGGTTAGGTTGCTCGCTAAACTTCGTAAAATCTTCCTGCATCAATATCG
Organism: Hemithea aestivaria; assembly: GCA_947507615.1. Taxonomy (NCBI): domain Eukaryota; kingdom Metazoa; phylum Arthropoda; class Insecta; order Lepidoptera; family Geometridae; genus Hemithea; species Hemithea aestivaria. The sequence goes on from OX382335.1 coordinate 11,012,043, forward strand.
TTGTAATAATTCTTTCGATGGCTTCTAATTTACCGATATTGAGAGTCAGGGGTAGTTCGAAACCTTCTAGATTTCTCGAACACTCGATATATCCAGAAAGGACAAATGATTCAGTCGGGTCAATATTTAGTTCTACGAGAGGTTCTGTTGATAACTTAGAAGTTGAGGTTTTTAGGTAATCAGATTTTGGGTGTAACGGCAAGTCAGACGTTATGTGCATGTTGTGAAGATCCTTGATGAGTGGTGTCAGGAAATCATTGAAAACCGCATAGACGTAGAAGTCTGGTGCTGTTATTCCACCAGGGAAATCTTCTTCTATTGTCTGAACAAGGTTTCTATTATCAGGAATCTTTTTTACTGCAGGCCATATCACATCGAATAAGTCGTGGTCTAATTTAGTGATTCTGTATTTAATTATATCAAATATGGGCTTCTTTAGGAATCTGCCCAAGACAAGAGGCGGTGTTGCCCTGTTTGATGACGCTGACAGTGGCGTTCGAGCTGGTCTTGCAGAAGCTAATAAGCGGTAACATCTCTCTAAAGTATCCAAAACTTCTGGTGTGTCCAAATCCCGACGTGACGATACCTTATCCTCTGGCACTATACAAATTCAACATTATAGTATCTATCATAGAAAGAGTTAAGCTTTTAAAAATAGACCACAAAATTGCCATAATAAATATATTACAGGAATAATAATATTTAATTCTTTATAGACTAACACTTACCTTTATCTGAGAACATAGTTTTAATAGCTTCATCGTTTATTCCAAAATCTGATAACAGTTGCTCGAAAGGCAGCAAACTTGGATTCTTGATATATTCCTCTGTCGATTTCCCATTCTATAAAGTAAAATAAAATTATAAAAGTTTTTTTTTTAAAGTGTGTTAAGGGCGTAAATTGTATTATTCAATTAATTTAATTTTCACATACATCATCTAAGTCTTTTGCATTGGCCCCCAGTTGTTGCATTAAATTGTAGTAATGACCATTATCTGGTAACACCGCAGCATAATGCAACGCTGTCCTTCCCTCAAAGTCTACTGCAGACAATGTCTCTGGAAACCTTTATTTACAAAAAAATATATTTTATTAGACTTTGTTAATATTCTATTTTTGCACCAACATTGGTTAGTTAAAATGCTTACCTTGATCCTAAATATTTAATAATGTTTGTTTTCCCAAATACTGTAGCTACATGCATTGGAGTGGCACCGTTAGAAGAAATAGGATCTCGTGCGATAGCAAATTTCCGCCTATCTAGTGCAGCCTGCAGGTTTTTGAGGTTCCCTTCTTTTGCAGCTACATGCACTTGGTTTATTTTTTGCTGCAATTAATTTAATGCGTGAAGATTTTTATATTGGTCTAAACTTTAAACGATTTATCATATGTTATTCTTTTCAAGATTTATTACCATATATGATGGAACATTATCTAGAAAACCTTGCAGTTCTGAATTCCCTGATCGCCTGCCAATCAATCTGGAACCTTCACCATTTAAAACAAGCGTAGCCAGCATTTCCATATTCGCAGTATTTATCAAATCTGTTACTTCTGGATCTATTTCACTATCCTGCGAATATATTTTAGCGTGTTAACATAGAAATAGGATACATAATATAACTGATACTACATTGGTGAAATGCAATCGCGGTCTAATAGTATTGGTTTCAACATATACTAAAAAGCTAGCAAATCAATTCATGACAGTGGTGTTACAAGGTGTCTGTGAGAAGTACACAGTGCTACAATGATGCTTCTAATCTAATGAACACCACAATCAACTAATTAATTTACTGTTTACCTTAGTTACTTGTCGATTTGTCTAAGTACTTAATATACTTACAACTGTCAGCACTTCTCCGTGCACCGATTCGTCTCTCTGCGTGATACTTGCATCCTGATAATCCAGTTCCTCTTCACCATTAACAAGGCCTTCAATTAAACTCTCTTGTGAATTTCGGCCGTTGCCCACGTATCCTTAATTAGCAAAATAATCAAAAATATTGAACTTGTCTGGGACCCTCTCATAATTGATTATAAAATAGGAATTATGTTTTGAGTGTTTCGTGTGCGGTGCCTGAAGTGATTTCGTTTTTACCTATCTTGGCACTTCCTGTGTCGGATGCTTCTGCTGTGCTTACAAGATTGTATTCGCTATATTCACTAGTGCCTCCTTGTACTTGTACATCATCGTCATCTTCTATAATGCCACTACTGTTGTTATTACCTTCTTTTGTTGTAGCGGCACCATCTTCATCTTTATCATTTCGTTCCTCATTTGTGTCGATTTCTTGATGGTTTTCTGCAGAATCGTGTTCAGCTGTAACATTTATTGATTTATCAATGTTGTCCTCATTTTCGGGTATGTTTTCAGAATCAGTAACATGCACATCATCTGCTCTACTTTCAGCCTGTCCATTTTCTTTTATCTCACTTGTAGAAATATCCTTGTCTATATTATCAGGCTGTTCATCATCTTGTGGATCATTTACATTGCTTGATTCATCGTTATTTTCAGGAGCCTGATCTTTTGTATCATTAGTCTCTTCATTATTATCTCCTACAGTAATTTCATTCGTAGCCGTTTGCTCGTCGGCTTCTTCGGCTGTACTAATTTTATCTTCATGTTCTTCTTGATTCTCCTCACTACCTTCTTCAACATTACCTTCATGATGTTCGTCCTTTTCATTTTCTTCAATATGTTCTTCTTCTTCTTCTTTAGCTTCATTTGATGGTTCATCTTGTGGTTGTTCAACATCATCTGCGTTTGCTGTTTCTTGTGAATTTTCTTCTTCATTTTCCGCAGTTTCTTGGTTATCTTCCACTACTTCATCTTCCTAAAATGCATAAAATATAATGTTCATGCAAATGTTGATCAACAAGCTAGGCAAATCAATGTGAATATTGTATTGTGAGAGATGCAAGCTCTTACCTGATTAGTATCTTGTTTTTCTTCGGCCACATCGTTATTTTCAGTATCATTGCTAACTTTAACAGTTTCTTCTAATTCTGGCAAATCGCTAATGAATTCATGTGTACTACTAGCTTTCATACCAGCGGCTAGATTTTCAGTGCTCTCAGACATGGTGTTATTTTTTGATGATATATTCTCAGTGGATGCTCTAAAGTTTTTCTTTCGAGTCTTTTTGTTTAAGTCTGTTATAACATAGTTATCTAACAGTTTCCAGTCCCAATTTGATGGGTATGCGCTAGACGGAGTTCTTGGCGCGTCTGGTATAGTTTTGAATAGACTTTTATCGATTTCTTGAGGCCTATTGACGTAGTAAGCTGGTGTTTTGTTTTTCTACAATAAGTAATGGAAAATCATGCATCAATTGGTATATTTTATACTTTCTTTCAAGCATTTTAACAAATCTACTGTCTACAAGCTGAATATTATAACTTCTTTTTCTATATTATGATCAAAGTCACTTACGTTATCCACGATACTTTCATCCGCTCCAAGGCTAACCAGAGTGTTGTAAGTGTGCTGCTCATCCCTCATGGCGGCTGCGTAATGTAGCGGTGTTCTGCCGTCGTTGTCTATGTCGTTCACACCTAGAGGGTACCTCTCAGCCAAGTACTTAAGTATACTGCTGTGGCCCAGACCTGCAGCCTAGAAATAGAAACATTTTTTTATATTGTATGGAGAGTGAACACGAAAACAGTTTGAAGGTTTAATAACGTCTGTATATAATGTCTGTGTAATTATGATTAAAAAAAAGAACTATATTAACACTGCAGTACACGTGTGGCCTACTATAGTAGACCAGGGTAACATTTATGATGATAACTTTTAAATTTTACAAGCTAGAACTTTGAAATTCTAGATAAGCCTCGTCTATGAAATTTGACAACTTGTCAGTTATGTGTTTTAAGTCAGTGCGAGTGCAATTCTTTGCAAATTGCATTTAAAAACGCGGGCCCACTACCTATATAGTAGTCCGCGCGAGCACTGGCGTAACAAATTTGGAAGCGTCTGTTTTTTTATTTTACGGTATTTTTGGCTATTGTTAACTTTTTTTATATAATTTGATTACATATTTATGTCTATACATACCAGCCATTCACTGGCAATGAAGATTTTATAACTCAAAGTGACGATTTTCGTGCCTAGACCAGAAATTTTGAAATAATTCAAAGTATAGACAAAACCTAACAAAAACACATTTTTTGAATTTCTAAAAGACGTTTTATTAATGTCTTGTGAGCCTAAGTCAAGTAAATAAATCTAATATATTACTTTTAACTATGAATTACGAAGCAACCGTCTATCTAGATTCATGGTATACGTGAAGAGCGCAAACCTGAAATCACCATAATTTACAACCTTACTAAATGTTATGTAGATACTTATTACCAAATATGCATACAGTCCTGTCACATAGTAGTCGATTCCAGCTTGTAGTTATGTTTTTATTTTGATGAACACTGTAGCAATCAACGCATTTCTTATATGAACTGCATTCCTTCAAGAACTGTCCTTCAGTTTCATAAAACCATTACTGATTCGTGGTACAAACATCGAATCACTTCTCCGATCACTGAAATTCAGAATAAAATGCCTTGCAGGTGTATCCGAACCCACACAATACGATTTCACTCCAAAGATTCACAGAATTGGTCGTTGCGCGTTGTGTTCAAGAGCTTAAGATATGTTCATCAAAAAACGTACCAAAACTTAAAATTCTAAATATTTGTCCCAATGACCAAGATGTAGCATTCAATTACTATGATAAATCATAAAAAAATACTTCATGTAACACAAATAGTAACATAAAAAAATTAAATCTGTCATAGAGGAGCAGTTATGTTGGATTTTCGCAAGATGTTTTAAAAAATTAAATAAATTTTAATATTATTAGTAGATCATGATTATTTTTTGTTTTTATATTAGTAAAATATATGTTATTATCATATATTGTAGTATTTTAGTCATGTAACTAGTAAAAAAAAGACAAAAGCCATTTTAATTTGGATTACTATAGTAGGCCGCGCGAGCACTCGTGTAAAGAAAAGGGGCGCGTGTACTGCAGTGTTAAAAGCTGCCATACGACAAGGGGAACCACTGGTAATCTGTAGGAAACTGGGTGTTATGTTACACTTTGAAACATTTTGTGCTCTTGATATGTTTGGTGCCCAACGTGGGGCATTGCCTGTGACTTTTGGCACATAAAGTGGGTTCCATACAGTAGTTACAGAACAATGTATAGGTACTTTACCTTATGCATAACAGTCATATTGTTGGCATCACGACTGGACAATGCCTGAGGAGGTACAGGATCGCCGGAGTATTTCATCACCGCTTCCAGATCGTTATCCACAACTGCTGTGTGGATGTCTTTAATTGTGTTCTGGAAGAAGATGGAATTGGAATTTGAGATATCTGAATTATCAATTTGTGAAAGCTAGAGTTTTGTGAACGTTTATAAATAACAAACTTCTAATTTAACTTGAAAATGGGTTTATTAATTAAGTTAACCGAACGGGTGGGTATTTTCCTCGTTTGCTTTTGTCCTTGCAAAGTATTTGCTGTGACTTAACATATGTTTTTTTTATAACATCATAAGGTATAATTAAGCGTATTACCAATATGACTTCATTCCTATGATTGCCGTGGGAATTCTATTAATTATTTATAGGTGATTTCAGTAACCTTTAAAGATTACTGAGGGTGCAAATTTACATAAATAGGTAATTCAGTTAGTCCTAATTTTGTACTGAAAAATCCATACAAAAAAAATCTTATATATGTACATATATCAGTCTTCTAATCCTCTCCAATGCATCCTATCTTAAACTTTTAAATAATATGTATACATATTATCTATGTATTAATGTTCTCTCATTCCTCCACAACCTTAACCTCCAACATCAACCATCTCATTCCTCACTCCTCCAATCGTCAAATCCTTTCTCTCTAAGCCTTCCCCCTCCCTCCCTCTCTCAATCCTTAAATCAACTAATTCCCATTCAAATTATTTCAACACGAGGGGAGTAAGAAGTATCCCACTAGCCTCGAGCCCCCTTCACAAAGTGCCATTCCAACTAGATTCAATAAAAAAAATTATAAACGTGAAAGTTTGTAAGAATGGATGTCTGGATGTCAAAATGTCAGGATGTCTGGATGTATGTTTGTTACTCTTTCACGCCTAAACGGGTGGACTGATTGAGCTAAAATTTGGTATAGAGACAACTTAGATCCTAGAATAACATATAGGCGGGCGTAAAGCCGCTGGACGGAGCTAGTCTTATACGCATAGGATTTTGATGCGAGTTTTTTAAATAGAGTGAGTCAGGGGGAACGTTTATATATTACTAGCTGCGCCCAGCGGTTTTACCCGCTGTACTATAATAAGCTATATGTTATTCCAGGGTCTAAGCTATCTCTATACCAAATTTCAGCTCAATCGGTCCACCCGTTTAGGCGTGAAATAGTAACAAACATCCAGACATCCATTCTTACACACTTTTACGTTTATAATATTAGTAAAATGTAATACGTGCATAATACAGTAGACTGATAATTTTCTGTTAGGCGTAACGAAGTGCGCGCGGGTCCAGTAGTAATGTATAAACAATCGTACCATGATGTAAGGCACTGCTTCAAGGAACTTCTTGACGACGGGCTGGTTAGAGACCTCGCTGAGGAGCCTGCTGCCGTGGCCCTCCCACACCACCCGCTGCAGCCGCGACATGTCGCAGTCGTGGCACCATATTCGTATGTTGTGACGCTTTATCACGAGCCCTGGAATAAATGACATAATATTGTAGTTTTTTTTTTACGACGAAGTAAGAAGGCGAGCAAGACGCTCTCCTGATGGTAAGAGATAACGCTGCCCATAATTAGTACAGTGCTACCCAGTTCACTGCGCCAATGCATCTTACTAGGGAGTCATAAGATGTTAAGACTCTTTAGCCCAGTGATTTCACTAGCTACAGTGCCCTCCTACCGGAGCACAGTAATGTTTGCACATCACTGCTCAGGCGGTAGAATAACTGGCACTGTTGGGGTACCCACCTAGACGAACTCCTGCAAAGGAAGTCTACCCCCGGTAAAATTTTAGGTCACCTTCTCTTTGTTGCATGTCATGCTGCACGACTGCACGATCATACAATATTATCTTATTGGAAAGAACCTGGACCCACAGTTTTACATACCTTCCGAAACGCGGTGGCGTCCAGGCTAAATTTATATCACACCTTGAGATTAGACCCCAGGGCCTTTATATTTATGCCCTATATTACAGACCAGGGCCCAGAATAACACTTTAAAACTCATCGTAGTGCTTCCAAATTCTATGAATATCTACCACTTCAAATAAAACAATCACGAGTTATTGGAATACATCGAGTGTAAATAACTAAATGCTACGATTGAATCGGAAATGCAATTTGATGCCACCCTTGTATTTGTTGAAACGCGAGTAAATCTGTGAACAAACTTGTATTCACTAGAATCGCAATCGATGGTAGAGTTCAAGGGTATAGTCATTCAAAAAGGAAAAACTAATTTGACTTTCAATAGATTCAATCATTATATAGACCAGGTTTTTGTGATGCTTTGGTAAAGGCCAGCCAGTGGTGAATACAGGGGGAACGTTGGAGGCTCAATTGCTCCCCAATTTATATTCGTATCTCGCAGCAAACGGCTTTGACGCCTTTTCTAACACAAAAAAAATTGTTTTTGAAAATATTACGCTAGGACCGTGCCTTTCAGTGAGATTCAGCAGAAAACAAATGTTCATTAACTCTGTATAAAAGTATAAGGAAGGAAGGGGTTAAGGCAGAATGAGCCGTTCAGTCCCTAAAGAAAATTCTGAATCCACCCATATGCGATCTAAAATATAGGTATATAGTCATGTGTACGATGACTTTCAAGTCTCTTTTTTACAGTTAAGTAATTGCTAATTCACAAGAAAGTTTAATAAGAGATGCCTTGGATACCTTTGATACCTTAGTGCCCTAAACAGATGATTTTTATAAATATGTGAAATGGAACAATTTAAATACTTACTGCTAGAATGTGAAAAACACGGTTTAACTACATACTACAATTTTACCACCGCTATTATGAACATTAACTAATGAACCTACTCCTAAATCGTCTCAATAAGGTAAAATTGCAGCTGTGTCAATTTGATTCATCGAATTTATACGTAAGATCGCTACGCAGCACAAATGGATTCTTATAACTTGAAGAATATATTCAGTTATCGATTAAAGCCTATCCACATTCTTTATCATTGAAGGTCTACCAAGGAATGGAATTGTAAAAGTTGAGGTCGTTAGTTAAATGAGTCCCAGCGCTGCGTGTCAATCAGCATGCCAACCCCAATCGAAGTCTGATGGTAATTGAATACCGAATGTCCTCATTTCTATCGAGTTAGATAATATCGATACAAATTGGCTTGTTTAATATCGATTTTATGTTGTTGATGTGAAAAAATAAAACGGTAACGCCGTACTCCTGTCTAATAGAAAATAAATGTTTCAGTGCACTACCCAAAAACAAAACAATATTCACTTCTAAGGAAACATCTTTCTCGTTTTTTTAAACAAAAATATTAATATTTTTTTTGCTTTGAAACATTATCCACTGCTATCTGCTGCTGAGTTTACTCATCTTTGACGGAATGTGGATGTGGAAAATGGATCTGCAATGTGTCGTTTGCACGGTTTCAGCAAGAGGAAGAGTTTTGGTTTGGTGTTGGTGTATAGTTTCAAAATAAACATTTTCAGCGTATGTTTAGGTGCTTTGCACGCACAGAACAACTTTTGCTGCGACTGACACTGTAAACTTTCTCTCAACTTTCTAGAAACGAGTTGTTTCATATATCTTCATGCAAGCTACATTGAACAGGCCATAAATTGGCAAGCTGCACTAAAGTTCGGCAGAGGTCAAAGATTTATTAAATAAGTTTTCTTGTTTCTAGAAAGTTGCAAGAAAGATTTCAGTGTCAATTGCTACAAAAGTCTAAAACGAGGAGATAACAAATAATTGAGCAGAAGAAAACTATAACACAAAAAGAGTAAATTTTCAAACAGAGACAAATTAACATGGTTAGTGTTTGTTTATGTCACAGCCACAAGCTTTGAACACAGTTTGCTAAATAGCTATATAATTCATGTTCCCAAGTTGCTTCATGTTATGCATGTTGGTTTTATGTCTACGAAACATAGTACAACCCATTAACGGATTGGTAAGCTGCACGACTGATTTACGGTGATTCGTTAGATCGCTGAAGTGGCAATGGGCTGGTCAAATTTGCCGCAGAACCGATAACCGATGGGGTAGACGTGTTCTAAAGTGGAGACCGCGTCTCGGCAAACTTAGTGTAGGGCGTTCTTAGGCGAGATGAGGCGTTGATATCCGAAGGGTCGCTGGGAGTAGTTGGAGGAAAGAGACGGATGACCGAGTTGAGTGGCGTGCCATGGGGGAGGCCTATGTCAAACAGTGGACGAACATAGGCTGATGATGATTCATTAGAGAGTAGAGGCGTAGAATTATTTTGCAGTTTTACGTATATGAACTGCATTTCAGTGCGGCATGTCTGTTGTGTATAATATAGTACAAAATGTACGCTGACGGATTATTTTAACAGTGCATTGCGGTGCGGTTAGCCGTTATTTGCGCTGGCATTTAACATCTAAATTTTGTATGAAATCTAGAAAAATTAAATCTTAAATTGATAACGAAAACAGCTCAACCAATCCTTAGTCATCAAGACCTCAAAAAGAGACATTGTTTCGTCAAAAAGCTCTATCGCTGAGCTTATAACACGACACATGGTAAACAATGATAATGTCACTCCAATATACTCGTATGTACTCATACATTCATTACGTGTCAAGGCCGTACTTTATATTATTCAGGCTGAAACTTAGACAGACAGCCTTTAATGTTTAATGACTGGTATTGATCGGTAGGCGCACCTGCTGGCTCTAACTATCGATGTATTGAGATCATTAGGCGTTACCTATATTGTGTTGGGTTATTATTGGATATTGTGTCCTAGATAATATGATTAATTTATTGAATAACTAGAGGTCCTGGTGAATTCCGTATCACTTACATTAATATGTGTCTATAAAAATATTGCACATATCGCAATCATGGTCATTTATGGTGCACCTGAAATGCACCGTGCAGGTGCTGCATCTGAGATGAACACAATTGAGATTTGACTCTGACAGTGTAAGTAAGGTAACTTGTTCTGTTGGAGTAAATATATTAAAAATAGTTTTATTGCCAAAAAATAACAATTTCAAATTAAATTAAGCTAATACGAGAAAATGATGGAAATTTATTGAAAGAAATATGATATTATTAAATTGGCAAAAGGCATATGCTCAGCTTTATGTAGTATGTATGTAATAACCCCAATTTATTATTATTTATATTATAAACGTAAAATGTTTTATTCTATATAATTTTTTGGCAATTTTCTACTGTTTTTAATATATAGCTTACCGAGAAACTTTTTCAAAAAGTAAATTCTAAATATGTCAGCGAGCGAGTCGTACGAAAAGACTTCTAGCACTTCTGAAAATCTAAATCCATATTTAAACAAATCTATTCTTAAATCTCTTTAACAAATATCTTGGCGTAAATACACCAATACCATAAACCAACGCAACAAGTTCGCGTGATCCAGCCGAGATTAGCATAACGGCTCACAAAACACTCGAATAAATTCGACAATACTGTTACCGCCATTAACAACTTTCTGTTCCAACGATAAAGGAGATTGTATAATTTGTAGATGGTAATAAGGAATGACGTAATATACATAATAACAAACAGTTCATTAGGGTTAATTGTGCATTTATAGAGTTCTTACAACTTTTAGTTTTTAACTGACAAAAAAAGGGAGGACATTTTCTTGCCTAGATCTGATACTTATAGTGTTAAGTTTCCGTGGCAAATTACCACCTACTGCGCAAAGACGTATCTCACTTGGAGGCACGTCCATCTTTTTTTTTATAAAACGAAATAAGTAGACGACCAAGACGCTCTCCTGATGGTAAGAGATAACGCTGCCCATAATTAGCACAGTGCTACTGCCAGTGCACTGCGCCAACGCTTCTTACTTGAGAGTCATAAGATGTTAAAGACTCTTCAGCCCAGTAATTTCACTAGGTACAGTGCCCTCCTACCAAAGCAGTCTCCATCACACACACACATCACACACAGTCGTAATCTTGTTCCGACACGATGTTCAGTGAAACCAGGGAGGGATTTTACTCTACATATTTGTCCTACTACGCATTAGCCACTGGTATAGTCACACGTCTATAAGCGACGGTAACCGTTTACCATCAGGCGGCATCTTTTTAGGTGTCTGTCCCTAACTTGAAAAAAATATGTGCAATATGATTTTTACCCACATTTTCGTTATATTCGTCTACCTTAACTTATATGAGAGTCATAATATAAATTAATTAAAAATCCTTCCAAGAGGCAAGTCGCCTTGGCTTCTAACTCTTGGAAACAACCCTCAAGTTATAACAACCAACTCAAGTGGAACCAAACGTGCAAATTATTCAAGAATGACCGATCGCACCCGTTACAAAACAAAACAAAAATGGCCAGCGCCGGAATAGAAAGGCTTTATCATAAAATAAATATTCATGATCACGCAACAACCCCACCTTATGGTGCCAAGCCTTCAGTGTGCTAATGAAATTAATGCCCCGGCCAATCCTTTCAATGGACTAAATTCGGTGATTTGCCATACTTTTGATCTAACTCTGTCAATTCACTTTTGGCATAAAGACTTTCCTTAAATTTCTTCTAGAGTCTGGTTGTTGCTGCTAATGATTTTGATTTTCATATTGAATATTGATGATGAAGATGTTAAACACATAGATATAATATACTTGTAGCATATTAAAAGGGCTCTATTGAAATAATAAAATATGAAGTTATTTTTATCATTTATATCTTGTAAGTACCTACCTATCTATCACATCACCAAACACACAGTGTATATATACGTCGTGTGTATTTTGTGTGTATGTGTGTTCGCATCGTATGTATCTACATGAGGAACGTAGAGCAGTGTTGCGAGGGACTACATACTTTAAAACCTACGTAACACTGCACTGTAACTGTATTGGTCAAGCCTTATCGCTTGAGCGTCGAGCTCGTCTAGTTTATCTAGCAGATAAAAAGTCAAACAAAAAGTAATCACGACAAACAAAGCTAACTGCAGTGCTTCTTTCAGTCCAGACAAATAGAACATAGGTATAATTGTTAGTGGCACGAAGCGGTGGCACACGGTCCAGTTTGAAAATAGCTGATGAAATAACTGATAATAGGTTATGGTGCCCTCACGTGGATGTTTTATAGCTTTTGTTTATTGGTACGGAAAACTATTTGAGAAAGCAAAGAAAAAGATAATTAGAATAGCTATGAAATATTTTATTTAGTTCTGTTTAAATTTTCTTCATTAGTAAATGAAGTCATAAAACATACAGGGAATAAGTGACTTACAGCTTGGTGCGAATTGCGAATACGAAAAGAGAGAGAAAAACCAGTGGCATATAATACGTATTTGTTGAAATGTTTTCTAGAAGCTCGTATAAAGCGATAATTGACCGTGAATTTTTACAATTCATCATCATCATTACCATCATCATCAGCCTATGTTCGTCCACTGCTGGACATAGGCCTCCCCCATGGCACGCCACTCAACAACAATCTGTGGTTAATAAAAGTGTTCTTTACTGCTCATGCTGTAGTAACGGTAGTATTGTTAGTTTGTTTTTCTCAATAAAGGCATTTGCCATCATATATTTTAACAACAATTAGATTATTACAATACAACATATCATGTTATTTTGTTACAACTAGATTATTAAAAACTGTGTTTTAATTAAATTAAATAAGAATGGGTTTTGGTGTTTTAATAAAACTTTTCTTTCTATTATCTGTTCATAAATGTACTCCATTTCGCAAACAAAACATGTGATCCACGATTTCAGACAATTACTATGTCCTTCATCAGAAATTTACACTGCTTATAAATTAATCGTAGTCCGAAACCGTGGTTGATATACAACATCAACGACGACTGACAAAAAATAATTCGCGAGTAAAACCGCGTCGTAGTTATAACTTTTTCATTTTCCAATACGAGTAATTATATAATTTTTTCAACTATTTTCAGAATAGATATACGTTCATTTTCATATTATAATGAAATGATGACGCCTTTGTGAGCCTTGGCCTTTCAATATACGTATACGCATTATCTTCGATTGTATGTAATGTTAGTTTAGGGTAACTAAACTTTACGTACAATGTTTTATTGAATAACATTTTGAAGCCGCTTTTATTAACATGATAAAATCGATGGGACAAAGTTATGTGGTTATGCCATGTGCACCGTGGCTGCACGTAAAATTACTCTGTTTTCAGCTACTGTTAATTCATTTAAACTAACAATTTAACACTTGTAAATACTTAATTGATCATTTTATGCATAAATGTCCTGATAAATATTTAATCGTAAAACTCAAACAAAAGGAACTAGTAGAGTTCATATCTATTTATTTAACGATATAATCTGGAAAATTTTGAATTAACATAAAAAAAAAATTTAAATACCCGTAAACAATCACTAAAAGAATCCTTTAAATCTTCACTTTCAGACCACCTAATAGTAACCATTAACAAATTTACCAAAAAAGTAATAGGGGTTATAATAGATAATTCACTTACCGGGTGCCTGCCGCTTGTCCGCCGGCATGTCTGATAGTGTAGAGGGCAGCGTGAGCAATGTCCGCGCGGCGCCGCGGTAGGCCGCGAGCGTGCGGCCGGCCGCGTCCCGCGCCTGCTCCGATACTAAGGATGGTAGCACACTCACCGGCCGCCTGCCGCTTGTCCGCCGGCATGTCTGATAGTGTAGAGGGCAGCGTGAGCAATGTCCGCGCGGCGCCGCGGTAGGCCGCGAGCGTGCGGCCGGCCGCGTCCCGCGCCTGCTCCGATACTAAGGATGGTAGCACACTCACCGGCCGCCTGCCGCTTGTCCGCCGGCATGTCTGATAGTGTAGAGGGCAGCGTGAGCAATGTCCGCGCGGCGCCGCGGTAGGCCGCGAGCGTGCGGCCGGCCGCGTCCCGCGCCTGCTCCGATACTAAGGATGGTAGCACACTCACCGGCCGCCTGCCGCTTGTCCGCCGGCATGTCTGATTGTGTAGTGAGCAGCGTGAGCAATGTCCGTGGGATGTAGTTCGACGTCACACGCCTTCTTTAATGGTAACAGCGGTAGTGCACTCACCAGGCGGCTGCCGCTTGTCCAGCGGCATGACTAATAAAAAAGACGTCAGCGGTGTGAGCTAAGCCCGCGCTACAGAAGGCCGTGGACGTCAGACGTCTCGCCCTTTATTAAATTGTAAGATAGGTAGCACAATTACCGGCCGCCTGCCGCTTATCCACCGGCAAGTCTAATGAAAAGAACGGCAGCGGCGTAAGCTAAGCCCGCGGGGCAGAAGACCGTAGGCCTAAGACATCCTGTCCTTTCTATAATATAGTTAAATAGGTAACACACTCACCAGGCGCCTGTCGCTTCTCTATCGACATGTCTGATGACACGGAGGGCAGCGTGAGTAAAGTCCGAGCGGGGCCACGATATGCCGCGGGCGTGCGACCGGCTGCGTCCCGTGCTCCCCGCGCTGCCCCGGCCTGTTCGAGTAGTCGCGCCGCGGTCGCCTCGTCGCGGCACAGCGCGGCGTAGTGGAGTGGTGTGCGACCTTCCTAATATTGTCATCATTTATGTTACTGACTAAGCATGTGCATAATATTAGAGTTCGTTTCAGAATGAAAGATGATCAGAGTGATGACTGCAATGCACTCTGAGAGGTTGTTTTTTAATCAGCATTTTTTATACGTATGAAACTAAAAAAGGAAAACTTTTTAAATAAATATAAAAAACAGTTTATCGATTCTGGCTAGATAAGCTAATATTCACATACAACATTTTTATTGCAAGTAGGTAACATTTATCTCACCGAATCTTTAATATGCACAAGTTGTGGGTAGTTGAGCACGAGGTATTCAGCGATGTCCATGAAGTCGTAATATATCGCCTTGTGCAGCAACCCGACGCCTGCCTCGTCGCGGCACATTACGAACTTACGACGGTTGTAATCTGCTTCTAGAAGCTCCTACAAGGGAAAAGAAAGGCCTATGATAAATAAAAAATATCTCGTAGCACGGCTACGATGTGCTACGTGTTACGAAGATGAATTAAAGAAATGCTACGCCATTTTAGATTCTACAAAGAATATAGAGGTAATATTATTAACATAGGAGGTATTATTAACTTCATGTGACAAGTTTATTTAAACAGTAAATTAAATATTCAACGCGCTCTTCGCTGCATTGGGCTCGTAGCACTTCGTAGTCATGCTACGAATATTTCGTAGCATATTCTACGAGTTTCGTAGATGAGATTTTTTTATTCGTTTTTTTTTATTTTGTTTTCATGATAATTTATTGGCCATAGAATATCGATATAAACAGAAGGTATATGACAATATTATAAATTATAATATACCTGTAGTTGCAACAGAGATCCTTTCTCCACGGCATCATGCAACGCATCGCATTTCTCGAGCAGTGCGGGCAGTAGCTGCGTGTGAGCATGCGGGAGAGCAGCTACCTCAGCGAGCAGCCGCCGGCCCTGCCCCGCGAGCACTGCGCGCTCCACCCTGCTCTCCGGGCCGCGAGCCCACGCACGCAGCTGCGCCTCGGAGACAACACCCACTGCTAGGATAGATAAGCCGTTATAAACAGAGCAGCTACTTTAACGAGCAGCAACCGGAGCTGCCCGGTGAGCATAATGTGCTCCACCCTGCTCTCCGGGCCGCGAGCCCACGCACGCAGCTGCGCCTCGGCCTACTATATCCACTGCTAAGATAGATGTGAGATTATAAACAGAGGAATTTCTTTAGTGAGCACCAGCCCCTGCCCAAAGATAGATACGCTGCTCTCCGTGTTGAGAACCTACGCAGCTGTGCTTTTAGAAAAATATTAGTAAATTTTGAGAAAAATATTAGGTATATAAAAAGTAGTTCCTAATTAAACTGACTCAAAGGTCCAGAAAACAAGGAACCAAGTGGACTGGTCCCTCGGTAAACAATGATACGCAACCGCAACGTAGTTCTTACTCCTACAAGCTGTCGTCTCAGCGATGTTCCGGATAGATATTCAGATTGTTTACTGACTCTACAGTGTGTTTGTGCTTTTATAAAGCCTTCTAATATTGTTAATATGTGAAATGTTGAAGTTTTAAGTTACATTTTCAACTAATCCTATTAAAATTAGTAGTCAAAACTGTGTGTTTGTGTTTTTAAATTATTCCTTTTCGCTTAACGGCTGAACAAATTAAGCTTTTAAACTCAGAAGGCATGTAGCTAGGTTGCTGGATTTATTTTAAAATAGATTTTTGGTTTTGTTATGCCAATTTTTAAAATGTATGGGTTTTTTATGTGATAGTTATCTATGCCAAACTAATATTTTTATAACTTGTAAATTGAAATAGACACGTTATCTGCTATTATTATGATACAACATGTAAATGAGGTGGTCGAGGCGACGTGTGACCAAAATACTGGGGTATATTTGGCCCAACGTATAAGTATTGCCATTCAACGTGGCAATGTTGCCAGCATTCTGGGCACTCTGCCAACTGACAGTGGTTTGGAGCACTTGGATTTTCTGTAGATCGGCTTGTGGCTAATAAAAGTGTTCTTTACTGCTGTAGTAGCTGTAGTATCGTTAGTTTGTTTTTCTCAATAAAGGCATTTTCCACATGTAAATTCATACTTGTATTTTCATAATTATGTACTTAAGCCTACTAGGCTACAACGAATATGAAGCTAATTTTAAAGATTTAAATAAAATTACCTACATATTACCGTGTTTGTAATATATAAGCGGGTAATTAAATACCTAAATATAAATATTAAACGATTCGTGAGTATTTAGATTCATCATTGTAAATTAACGGCATGAACTCACATAGTGCTATGCGGGGCGCGGACGCCGGCGCGTAACCGCAGCAGCTCCCTGAGGAAGATCCTCGTACAGGATCGAAACGGTCAACACGAAGCCGAAGTAAATACAAGTGAGTTTATGCCGTTAATTTACAATGATAAATATAAATAGTTATTTTAAAATAGAGTTAAAGAATTAATTTTAGCTGCTAGCTTGAAATATAAATCGTGTAACACCCTGTTTGTCACGGCTGTTTCAACCATTGACGAAGGATCTACTAGACTGACTGCTGAATAAAAAAGTGACGCATTCATAGTAAGCCCACTAGCTTATTAGATGCGAACGCACAAAACATACTGCTCATGTCACAATGACTACGGTACAAGAGTTTTTTTATAGTTTCATCTTTAATTAAAAAGGAAAAGTTAAAAATATGTGACATACCTACCTCCTTTTAGAATGTCTTTGTTGTTATTCAGCTTTAATGTTATTGTATCATCATCATCACTGTAAAACACTTACAAAACCTAATCTTCTTTTTAGTATTTTCTAAAGAAAATTATACGGATTTATATCTCGTAAATAGTCATATCATGGGAGTGAGAGGCTCACTAGTCTACGTATGTATATATGAGTTTATAGCTTTTAGCCGGATAGAATGTAATAAAAGCCAAAGATGAAAGCAGAATAAATATAAGGGATAAACGTCTTCGCCTCACTAAACCGAGTGGGTTTCTTAAAGATGCTTCATTTTTAAAGGAAACTAATTCTAGTATTAGTAGCCTAGTATGGTTCCACCCTATAAGATTTGCGTGAAAGATTTATAAGTTAACAACATAGCTTATCGCCGATCTGCTGACCTTACACGGAGTTACTCTTTAACCTAGGCCTGCATTTTATTAGTTAATTGTTTACTTCTAACTTAACCTTTTCAGAACCAATTTTTGTTTATGATTTTTTACTTATTTAGTTAGAAGGCTGAGGTGGCCTGGGAAATTATTGGACTGGGGCAACGAATTAGGGAAGTAATGGGGATCTTACTTGATTCTAGCTTGTAATCTTCACGTCAACCCTGGAATAATGATACACAATAGTTATGTTTTATTCCTAGGTAAAAAAAGTTACGCAAAATTTAAAGTAATACTTGCAAATAATACTTGTTTAGTGATTTTTCAGTTCAGACTATATTCTACGTCGTGTTCTACGTTTTGTTAGATAGTTACATTATTCATAATTAATGTATTATTATATACGTCTATTGTTTAGTTTTTGTTATGTATCAGTTAACCCATTATGACCTAGCGGTGCCAATCGGCAGCCATTTTTACATGTTTAAACTTCTGCGCGTTAAGTTGATATGAGTGGCTAAATTGAACTAATTATATTTTTTCTAAGTGCCACAAAGATATAGCTATTAATCGTATTACTTCGTTTTAATAAGTGAACATCGTGCGACTGATACAGGAAATTAACAATCAGTGTTTGGAAATTGTTGTACAAAATGGGCGCACCTCTCAAGTAAATGGCTTATATTTTGTAAACTACTAGTAATTTTGCATCGGAATGCTATTATTTCCTTTTTTCTAAGAGTATTCTTGTTGATAATACAGAAATATAAGTAAATTTTGCATCAGTGCTCAGTATATAGCTTGAGTAATGTGTCGGGTGCCGTTTGGCACCTCTAGGCTGATATGTAGTCTGTTCAATGGATGTGTACTAAATGTTGTTTTAGTGATAACAAGATTTCTTTTTATTGTAGGAATTGTAAATGATATGAATAATTAGCTATATTTCTACTACGATAAGTAGAAAATGAAGAGCTGGAGCCTCAAATGTTATTTTATCGAGCCTCCAGACCCTGCAGTTCGTTCGGATTAGGACTCGGCCGATGAAGACGAAGGTTTTTTAAACAATCTTACAGGACGACAGGGAGGGCGAAGTGGTACTGGCATCTATATCTAAAAATCTACAAGCACCTGCTGACATTGAACCTGAAGCAGGGCCTGCGTAAATGTAAATGATGTTCAAGTGAAAATTATAAAATTGAATGTAAATGTTTAAATTTTTTTTAATTAATATACATTATTTCAGTATCATTAAAATAGCAATACAAACAATAAATAATTATATAACAACAATTAATTCTTACGGCCAGCCTAAACCTATCGGTCACCATTAGACAAGGTAGGAGCCTAGCGGCGCCAATTGGCACCCGGTGTTTTTTCCAAAAGTAATAATCAGAGCAAAATTTTAGGTATCAGGTATGATTATGGGAACCCCTAACAACAACATATTGAAATATTATAGAAATCTGGAACCCTAAAATAATTCAGGGCATAATGGGTTAAAGCCGAATAAATCGAATAAATGTGTTTTCTTTCTTTCTTTCTTCTTTCTACGGACATATCGATTATGTCTCTCTCTCTCTTATGATGATGAGCACAGCCAGGTGTTACGCAGGATTTAAAATTTATTGAATACACTAGGTAACAATGCGAACGTAATGGGAAGGCCCTATGCGAGCTTTAAGATTATCTACTCGTAGTTCATCATGCATAATTTTAACATAATGTAGAAAACAATAAATTCTTCTAAGAACATGCTCATTAAAGAATAAGTACTCTCTTTGTCATAATTTAAACCTGTGTGCCTAATTTCAGCAAGCTGTAAAGTGGTGTTGTAGGGTGTGCGTTAATAGTTGTCAAGATCTTATGTAAAGCTTTTTATGACATTTATATTTTATAAGTCGTTGCAGGGTTAACAATCAAAACCTGCATTTTATAAGTTAATTGTTTACTTAAAATTCAAAAAGGTATGTAACCAACGCTACTTGGAAGATTTTTATGCAAATACATCGTTCGCATGACTCTGCTGTTTAATCGAGTGAAAGCTATTTTTATAGAGTACTCGTGTAAGTGGAACGATGAATATTTAGTGCTTGTTTAAAAATACTAAATAGGTTAGCAAATAAGGTTTGATTTGTTATTAATTCAGTGCAATTTTTACCGACTTCAAAAAAGAAAAAGCTCATATTGTTAAGCAATAAACCTATGTAAGTATATTACCAGAACTGCGAGTTGCGAAATATTTACGTGGAGCAATATTTTAAAGTTCCCAAACACAGATAACAATTAAAGTTTAAAAAATAAGGAGTTTTTAATAAGCGAGAACGTAAATGATTCACGGTCTCGCTTATAAAAAACTCGTTTTTCAATTTATTAATTAATTAAAATACAATCAATATAGTTTATAATGCAATGCGGGAAAAAACATAAACTTTCTAAAATTTGGTAAGTTGGTTTAAAAGTTTCAAAAGATATCCTATGAAAAGTTTTCGCAGTACCAACAATATTACCATACATAAATATTATATGTGTATATTTATCGAATTAATTAGTATATAATTAATATTTTATGAAGTAAGTTAAAAGGCACAGCTGAATCATTCAAACACAAGCTATACCAATTTTCATTTCTCTAAAGTCTAAAGAATCAGTGTTAGGCAGGATGAAGACAATGCAAACATGTCGGACCCCTGGACGTCGCGTGCTCCCGAACATGCTACCGGCCGTGAATGCCTCGCCAATCACGGAGTTGCCTTCAAATCGGTATTTCACAGGAGCTGTTTGTCTAGCGCATATTCGTCTATAAAATAAAAGAAATACTTATTTATAAGAGGCAGTGTTGGCTAAATCACAAAAATATTTTTACTATTACTATCAAAATATTTTATTTATTGTATTATTGTCCAATGTTTTTAATATTAGTGTCCACATAGCTAGCATAGCCACATAGCATAGCGCTTGGATGCAAGCTGAACATCAGCGTTGAGGACCTTTCCTCAATACTTGCCGAGCTAGAGTCCATTTCCGTCGACACTTCACCCTACTTTTATACACCGATTGTAGGTGAATTGTATGTGAAATATTCTAGATGTGTTGTTGTATATAAATACTTTTTCTTTCTTCTTTCTTACTTACTAGTCTACCCTGTCACACTGCTGAGCAGTCACAACACCCATATCATCTTAGGATCCCCCATCATACCTATTTATACATATCCTTTTCCTATTTTTTATACAGGCATACGCGTGGTATGACTTATGATTCTTAAGCTCCGATAGATAGATAGATAGATAGATATATAACACTTTATTGGAACACAAAAATATACAAAAAAGAACTTAAGAACTAAAACAATATAAAAAAATTAAGTGTTACAATTGGCGGTCTTATCGCTAAAAGCGATCTCCGAAATGCCTATATAATAACGCATCGTAGTATTATGCGCTCTGTTTATTCTTATTTTAGAAGCTTTTATGTACTTTCACCTGTCCGTTGTTCGTCTGTCTGTCTGTCAGTAACCAAATCTTGAAAGTTTAATTTGGTCCACTTCCCGGTTTCTTATTGAAATTTTGCATGCATGTATAAATCGGATGATAATGCAATATTATTATGAAATGGAGCTGATCTGATGATGGAGCTGAAAGGTGGCCATAGAACTCCATAATTAAACGACGCAACCCCATCGATCTTTCGTTAAGGCTCATTTGATTCTTCTTGTAGTATTTTGGTGCTAGATAGCAATATAATAATAAATCTTTTAAATCACAGATACTGCGCTAAAATCCTTCCTCAAATTTACCTACCATGAAAAACGGCATTATTACCATAGTTTAGTTATTATAGAATATGTTATACGCCATACTTGTAGGTTTATTAGTGGACGCGACCTTAGCGTGATACTCGTAGTGTGGGTTTTTTGTACTAAACGCCATAAGCATTGCAATACTCACGCCATGTAATTTCAAGCATGAAGTATCTATGGGTAACTTTTACTGGATATGGAAAGTCCGTATTTATCAGTCTTTTAGAGCTTACTGATTCCTTTTATTTCGTATTTTAGTTGTTCTTAATTAATATGAGTGTAATCTATAGGTACTAATTAACTAGTTAAACGGTCGTATCTTGTACCGAACTAACAAAAAAGTCAATTAATCTTGGTTGTCTGGAAAATATCGCTATTAGCAATAAGACCGCCAATTGTAACACTTTTCTCTGATGTATAAAATTTTTGATTGTATTTATTGTGTTTAATAAAGAGTTTTCTTTTTTATTCGAAGATGTAAGAAGACGTCAACGACGCTATACTGATGTTATGAGATAACGCTACCCAGTTCACAATGATGTGAAATTCTAGTTGCACTGCACTAACGCTTTTTACTCAAGAGTCATAAGATGTTAAGACTCTTTAACCTAAGTAATTTTACTAGCAAAATTGCTCAGTCCTCTCATACCGTATCACATTATAATGTTTGCATAAACATTTTCTATTCATAATTCATTTATTGATTGCGAAAATGGGTACAATAAGATGGAACAATTTAGGATTATACCTCTAGAGCGCCACAATCTGCCTTTCGGCACGCAATATGTAATTATTATTGATACACATAATATTTAATATAATTCTATAGAATAGATTCTAAATAAGATTAAGGTCTAGTATGGTATGTTGTTAATGTAAAGTTATAAATCATATTGAACATAGCCGTGCCTACGTGTGTGACTTAACCCTAATTAGATTGGTCTCGCCTGACCCGCCCTCGCCTACTTTGGATTAGAGATTCTTTTGTCTAATTTCAGTGGTAAAACCTCTGCATCGTTCGGTATGCCTGCTCCTAAACAGAATATGGGTTTTCCAGCAAAACATAATATGGTTTTTGACCACAGATCAGAAGAATACTGTTTTAACAATTGGTTCGATATCTGATAGATACACATAACAATTTAAAAATACATAAGATTTAGTAAATTTTATAAGAATATTTATTTAATGTAATTTTAAACAGAAACTGTGTTGTATGGTGTTACTTATTACCCTTTTCAAGGTTTTTGGAGATAAATTAGCTCATGTAATTTCAACTTTGTTGACATAGTTACCTTAATTTACTGTAAGCTTCCTAATTTTAAACAAAAATGAAATTCTGCGATAAAAGTATATGCCCATGCTTAGTCAAAGACAATAAAAATACTGTATGTCTATTTAAATGGGCCAGATAAGTTATATTAACTTGTATGTGGCTCGTATGGATGCAAACCGAGCTATATAAAAATTCCATAATTCGACATACCTTTATGGCCACTAAAGCCTACACATTTAATTGATAGCATTAACAATGTAACCATGGCGTATGGTGCAACATGGACACATTATTGATAAGGGTCGGCGACCGGGGGCTGTTCACCTCTGGTACTGACAACCTATCGAATTATACTTATACAATGTAATGCCTGTGAATATTTTACACGCGTTTCACACGCGCGACGAGATATCGGACAAAAATTGAGCATTATACTTCGACAGAACAGGGGCAAGCGCCAATCTCTTATGGATAATACTAATAATGTACTGAGATGCCAGTGGTTATTATTCGTTTATCCATAATGATTGTCATCTCTGTACTTTTATTAACGTTAGACACAAGTTATTGGTGCATGTCTAAGCCTGCATATAGGTAAACCTCGTAAAAAACTTTCTTGAAGCTAGCGCAAACTACAGTGCCTAGCACTGAAACGCAAAAACAAATGGCCAAGCTCAAGTCGGACTCGGACCCGCACACGATGGGTTCCGTACCATTCTATAATAAAACATTTCAAACAACAAAAAAGACATAAAAGCACGGACGGACGGGCGTACGAGGCATCTTTTTGTCTTAAACTTACGTAATTTTTACATGAAAATATAGAATTGAATAATACTTTATTGGATACCAAATAATTACAAAGAAACTTACCGAGCTAGAAATCTTAATGCTAGGTAAACAATCGGCGGTCTTATCGCACTAGGCAAAGCATCAATAGTCATAAGGCTTTTATACTTATTAGATAAGATATCTAGCAAATTACGAAGGTATTGATACTTACGTTTAGGTGGACTGTAATGCACGTATACTCCGTTTTTCTTTGCAGTGCGTTCGGATAACCACTTCTTTACACTTTCCATTACCAAGAGCTTATGCTGCTTGCTTGCTTGTATTATTTGTCCTTCTTAAAATTTTGATATTATACACGTCGAATTATTAAGAAATGTCCTTATTTCGTCGGTTAATGATAACTTAATTTTTAAATGTAGAAACGTGTTCTTACTTATAAATGCTAGAGTATGTACATATATGTATGTCACGGCTAAAGTCCGAAGTGCGGCTATAAAAGTTTTAATATTACTGAACCCCACCATACATATTGTGCATTATCCAGTAAGTGCTCGCGCTTTGAATATAAAATGCTAAATAAATATACTTTAAAATGCAATTGCAGACCTATTGCGATATATTACAATTATCGGAGTACCTACTTCCCGATCGGTAACACTTCGTTGTCAATACTAAGTATGATAATTTTGAGAAAAAAATTGAGTTGATTAATGTTACTTTTTATTCCCACTCGTAGAACAGCTAGTTAGAGATCGTCGTGTTGACACGACAAAAAATGATTTTTTAATCGTTTTACACACACGCAAACTTACGCAATTCTATTTTTGCACTTCAACTTAAAATGCATCTAACATAAGCACCCATCAGCAACACAACAGCAACAGCAACATGAGCATGCATCTCTATTCGTAATATGAGTAAAAGTAGACATATATAAAAAGTTGTGTTCGTAATCGCTGTGAAATGAACGCAACCTTTCTACCTGATCGTCAACAGTGCTGACGTTGGAACGTAAGTGGATGGGAATTGGGAAGTATTACTCTATAGAATATTTTAGATATCACACTCAGGCCAATTTGTAGTTCTGGGCCGATAAAAGTGTGTCAGTGGTGGCTCTAAATATTTTATAAGCAGCATTTCGTTCTCAATAAACGATTTAACGATCGGTGTATCATGTCCCTATTTATTACATAGATACATTAATATACATACATAGGTACATGGTTCTATAATGATAAATAAATAAAATAAATAAATATTTCAGGACAATTCACACAGCGCCACCTAACCCCATACTAAGCAACTTAATGCTTGTATTATGGTTATTAGGATAACGGAAATAATACTTATATACTTTTTCTTTTGTAAATACAATGATGTGTAGAAAAAAATGTTCTTCTGCAGAACCTTCTTAAAAACTTGTATTTAAGAGATGGTATTGGCAAGCAACATTTTAAGTAATCATCTGATTTAATTTTGTACGCGGTGTAGTTTTTTAATTTTTTCGCATAGAATTAGTGATAGAATAAGATAGAATCATTGATATAAGAAAATAGGAAGATGCGTTATAGCGCTATTGTTGCTATAGCCAAACTTGAGCCTGCTGCACTACATAGATATTCTCACACACACATTTACAATACATTATTACGTAGAACGTACTTCCGGTGAGCGAGATAGGGCTAAAAGTTCAGTTCAAGCGAGACAGAGTCAGCGTGATTTGGAAAGTGACAGATACCGCACCGTTTGACACCCGACTTTTTTTCTTGATTGGATTTAGGCGCCGCACGGCACGTCTGCGCATTTGCCAATTTCATAATTTATTTATTTATTTATTATTAAGGGCCGCCGACAAAAAAACACCTATATAATTTATTTAATTCATTTATTCCAGCAAATGTAGGTTGTTAGGTACAGATCTTTTTTTATATTTAAATATACTACTTTTTCTTTAACCTTTTAAATTCTATGGCACTGTGGCTAAGTGCAAAAAACCAAGAATATGGCTCAAGCCATGAGTTTTCTAGGAAAACTATAGCGGTCTTTATTACTATTATTTAAAGTTGACGAAAGTTAAGGATGTTATTATTCCAGGACTACGGACGCCTAAATTAAAACTTGTAACTTGTAATAAAAACTTCAGATGAAACAATGAATAAGTGTTTTATTCCATAACAAGAATATTATTAAAAACGTTTTTATTTTTTTTTGTTTCTGTCGCTACTAACCTAGACTTAATTTTACTTCCTCATATTTTATGATTTTTATTATGATAATTATACATTACATTGATACACTTATCCTTTTTTTGAGTAAAGCGCGAATTTAAAACAAATCTATAAAAATTGGCAAATGTACTGACGTGTCGCGCCAAACTAGAATTAGAAGTTATCATCAAAAAAATTATGAATTAATAAAATCAATTTTCATTTTGAAAACAATATTATAATGTTTTATTGTACTTCCGAATGAAAAGTGGATTTTTTTAGTTTTTGAACTGTTCATTCAAGTTTAAAAACACAAGAAGGCATTATAGGGTGATTCCTGAGAGTCAAAATTTTACGTGTCTGGGGGAATAAACTACCCGTAACATAAAAATTCTACCCAAAGGTATTTTTTTCCTGTTAGTCTAAGGTTCAATCTACTTAATGCATGATAGACATCAGGTTATATTTAGCTGCAAGTATCTAAAAAAAAAATGTAAAAGCCCTGAAATTTGATTACCGTGGGCTGTCCCTTACACATTTTCGGAACAAAATATATTTTTTACACTAATTTATAAAAGGAATTTAATTAATTCCTGTGATCAAAGCTGTAAAGGGTGAACTGTTACATGATCAAAAAAATACGCGAAGGCTGTACTCAGCGTAGTTTTAGAAAAAATAACAAATTTAGGTTTGTCCCTGGACAAAAAGTGATTCCCATGGCGCGCGACATAACTACCCACATTTCACAAACCACAATACTTAGAAGCTTGTACGCACGCTATTGGCTAACTTCGATTGCGTTCTAAACATAGTGAAGAGAGGCTCCTCCTCTCGTTGTTATAAACTGGATTTACGAAGGTGAGAAATTGATTACCGTGGTTTTGGTTCACTAGATCATTGATTACCGAAGTTCGGCGAGGTGTACCTCAAGGCAGCGTTTTGGGCCCTATGTTATTCATAATCTACATAAATGACCTTCCAAAGACTATTAAACAAAAAGTTGTGCTTTTTGCTGATGACAGTACAGTAATATTTAGTAATAATAATAAAGCCCATTTACAATCTGAAATAAAGAACACTCTTGATATCATTATCAGATATTTAAAATATAATGATTTGTTAATAAATTTAAATAAGACCAGTCTAATGACGTTCAGAAATCAAAAAAACTTTTTAGCAGATGTTGACATAGTGTATGATGGGCAAAAAATTCAAAAAGTAGAGAATACTAAATTTTTAGGGCTACATCTTGATGATAACCTAAAGTGGCACACTCATATCATGTCTCTGAGCTCAAGACTTAACAAGTTTTCACTATATATGCTACGTAAAGTTGTGAATCAAGATGCAGTGACTACTGCGTACCATGGCTATGTGGAGTCAGTGTTAAGGTATGGTATAATTTTTTGGGGAAATGCCGTAGACAAAGGAACTGTTTTTAAGGCACAGAAGAAATGTGTGAGAGCAATTTGTAATCTTAAGCCGACAGATAGTTGTAAAACGTTTTTCATTAATCTTAAGTTGTTGACATTGCCATGTCTGTATATCTATGAGATTTCTGTTTTTGTAAAGTTGCATTTATTTTTATTCAAACACCTACAGAGCAATCGTCACAAAAATAAAATACCTTTTCCAACTAATAATACAAGTCAATTTAATAACAGTGTGTTTTGTATGGCTCCCCGTATATTTAACCACTTGCCAAAAACAATTATTAACTGTGATGAAATAAATTTATTCAAGTATAATCTGAGAAAATTACTGTTGGAAAAGGGATATTATGACGTTAAGGAGTTTTTGGAGGACAAATTATAATTTTGATCGAAGTTAAGACTATACTATTAATAAGTTTTTGAATGTTAGAAATATAAAATTATAATTAAAATATTATTATTTGGAACTGTTATATGCTATATAATATGCTAATGTTTGACAAAATTTGTAAATCCGACAATTTAAAATGTGAGACTTTATTGTTCCTTTTAAAGTAATATGTTTAACAATGATTAACTTTTTATAAAATTTGCATGCCTGAAGGTGACACATGGAGCACTTATAATTTTAGTAACAATAACATCTGTAAACTTGTATTCACCCATGTGAGCGAATAAATGATTTGATTTGACCTTTTCCATGTTTAAAAATATTTTTTTATCCATTACGGTTTTTTGACTAGGGTGTGCAGTTAGTAAAAGGGTATTGTTTATCATATATTTTATTAATTTTGGTCTATAATTATGGTACTTAAAAATATTGACAAAAAACTATACAATTTTGATTTACATGGTATTGATTCTCATGGTATTTTACCACGGTGATCAATTTTCCCCTGAGTTTTCTTGCGCATTCTTTCACTTTTTACCCAACTACAGCGAAGCCGCAGGTATGGAAGTGATTTTGACAGTTTATATTTGTATATTTCATTATTTCAGATATTTTTTTTTATATTGTATACATCAGATTTTTTTATATTGTACTATAGTAGACAGACCACATTAAAAAGTCGCTCAGCGAGCTATGGAGAGGGCTATACTCGGGGTTTCTCTACGTGATCGAATCAGGAATGAGGAGATGAACCAAAGTCACTGACATATCTCCGCGGATCAGGAAGCTGAAGTGGTAATGGGCAGGCCACATAGCACGTAGAGCGAATGGCTGATGGGGTCGAAAAGTGTTCAAGTGGCTACTACAGGCAAGCAAACGCAGCGTAGAACGTCTACCCACAAGTGTGGCAGACGACCTTATTTAGGTCGCTGAAAGACGCTTGAAGCAGGTCGCTTTCAACACCAGTGTTATATATGGAGGTCTAAAGGGGAGGTTTATGTTCAGCAGTAGACGTCTTATGGCTGAGATGATGTATGATGAAAAAATAAAGCGAAACTATGGGCTGACTGCAACTTTCAGTCCAGATTAACCTAACTAATGATAAATGTACAATCTGATGACAACTTCTGGAGTGAATCCTGTCAGTGACTGTGACTGTAATATTTTTACATTGTTTAAGACTGCAATACGTTGATTTTATTTAGTTTACATGATTATTATATAGAGAGCCAATATAGACCTTTTTAATACTTTATGTTTGGTGTATATCTGTTTGGATCACCGTTTTTAATCATTTCTATTTTATATGATTAGTATGTAGAGGTCAATATTTAAATAATAACATAGAATTCAAACAAAATAGTTTTAATTTTGATTCCCATGCCACACTTTATTGATTCCCGTGGCACCAAAAATTTAAATTTAAATATCTTCTGAACAAAACAAGTTATAATGATGCCTATTTGATTGATGTAATTATAATTATGGGAAATTTGATGTTTTGCATGTAAAATACAATAATACTTTGATTTAAAATCTGCCACGGAAATCACTTAAATACGCCCAATCTCAGGATTTACCCTATATTATCTTAAATTACTGAAATTTACAAAAAATGTGTACCGTGTGTTTTGTATGTTAGCATAGAGCCTAACTGGAAGTAACTGAAGTGCGGTTGTGTCCTATGGACCTGATTGGAACTACTTATTTCCGGTATGTCAATACCCCGTCTTCTAATTTTATTTAAGTCTATGGATAGAATATACTTTAGTGAATGCATAAAACATGCTTTGTGACACATTACTTTCCGCCTTGCATATTTCCTTGCGCTAAACTTAGTTAATTAAGCCCGCCAAAAAGCTCACAACAACTGAATAACTAACACTAATGTATGGTTCTAGAAGATACTTTTTGCAAAGACCGGCACGTGTGGTACGTATAGATACTGAGGAACACTAATGCCATGATGACGCCGAGACGATGAAGCTTCAAAGAATGCAGCGACAATAGGTACAACCCGCAACACAAGTTTAACACATTTTCTTGGAAAAATTAGTTTTCTTACATAAAATATTGTGAAACGATTTCAAATGTGCTCATAAAATTCTGTTAAACAAACCATTTAGATTTTACTAGTATGATGAACATAGTTACGTGCGTAAGATTTTTGCGAACTAACCAACTTCTAAAAGAAAATGAGAATTAGATTTAGAACAATGTAGAGTGTTTTTGAGATTTGATTAAATACCTAACTACCTTACCTTTTTTTCTTTACACCTTGAATAGAAGAGTCATGGAGAGGAATATCAAATTTTGTATAGTAGCGTAAAATGTAATAGTGGAATTCGCCAAGCTTACTAGCACTTGTGTGATTTGTGATCTACTAGTTCACACTTCAAGCGTTTTCTAGGCTATTTGAATACACGACAGTTGACAACAGTTTTGTACACGCATTTTGTACACTACCATCCCAGTACTTTTACTTTCTCCATGTATCCGACTTGCAATGTAAAGTCATTAGTCCTACCGCGATTCTCATAAAAGATGGGTAATGTTAAAATTTTCAGACGGACGAATATTATTGAAACAGTTGATTACTTAATAGGGTACCATCATGACGCTCCTACATTTTTAAAGTATTTTATCAGAACTAAAATTTCCGGCAAACTTCATACCATCAGTGTTCCTGACTCAGCATAAAAACTAACACATTTTTATGTATCGTCGGAAAGACGTATTGACGTTGTAATTAATGATTCCGAGCGCTGCGCCGCGCCGTGCGATAGTGGCTCTTTTAATTAAAATGAACGCTATTTTCTACTGTCCTGACTATAGCATAGGTTTAATTTAAAACTAGTAGAACCTAATTTTTATGTAGACACAATATATAATTATAATTATAATCTTTCTGGCTTTAACACTTGCGGCTGGTGGCTCAGGACAGGACCAGCTGGAGGCTCTTATTGTCGGAGGCCAAAACTTACTTTGGGTTCTCGCGCCAATCTAGTAAGTAAGTATAATTATAATCATTCTACAAATGGAGTCTATGGAGCCTAAACGCTGAAATTAAGTAAAATCGCTATGCACCCGCTAGTGTATGAATAAAACCGGTTTTTATCGATAAGGTTATAATATCGTATGATGTTATAAAGGTGATTAAACATTTAAATCAGCATTTGATGTTATTCTTGACGAAACTTCTCTGCACTGTTTGAAAGCGTGATATTTATGTTGAATCCAATGTCTTTCTTTTCCACTGGCCCAGAATTCCGAGTTTCATTTTCGTTTTGAGCTAAAAGATAACAGATAGATATCTATATAATAAGTAAAAGAAAAGCGCGACCGACTGACTGACTTATAGACTGATCTTTATACGCCCAAAGTTAATTTCATCATCATCAGTTTTCAATGTTACCCACTGCTGGGCAAAGACCTCTATCTAAGGTACCTACGTATAAATATAATAATAATTTATTTTTCAAACTTACCATTCAATTGCGTACTAAGAATTTTGTGGTACAATTCGTTGAATTTCTTTTGCCTTTTCATGTTTGATGGTGTTCGTACAACCAATGTGGGTAAAAGTATGTAGTGCTCTAGATTAGGTTCATCTTTAGGCGGTTTGCGGCGACTAGCATCTTTTTTTACCAGGAGACGTGGGTATTTGGATTTATAACCGGAGGCGCTGCTCCCGCTCGTGTAGTCACGCTGTTCCACATTTTTACTGTAATTTGGTTGAGAATCATGACTGTGTTCAGGTTCCATAGTGGTATGATGATAACAACAAGTCGGCTCTCTGGATGATGGCGCCCGATTACAATAGCTAGGTCCGGGAGAACTGTCATCGTGCCTGGATCGTCGCATTTGACGCGATTCTTGCAACATCAATTGATCGTGACTTTTGTGGCTTTTGCGTGGGCTGTGTTCGTTTCGTCTCCTATCTGATATCATAGCACTGCCGGGTGACAGTTCACTGCCGGCGGCGTCCTCACTGCCGGGTCTGTTTTTATGACTCGCTACAATAATATCACCGGTCTTCCCCAGAGGTCTGCAGCTCTCGTGGCGATGGTTCAACTTCACTATCCTGTAGTGTCGTCGCCTGCGTCGCTCGACGTGCGCCACTCGCTCCCGGAGCAAGCTGTCTATGAGTCGTTGGAGCTCACATCTCGTTCCGCATCGCTCGGGATGTCCTCGACGTCCCAGTCTGGTGTTAGGCCAATGTGTGCGACACACGTCTTCATAGATGATATCGCTTAGGACCGCTTCTCG
Organism: Hemithea aestivaria; assembly: GCA_947507615.1. Classification (NCBI taxonomy): domain Eukaryota; kingdom Metazoa; phylum Arthropoda; class Insecta; order Lepidoptera; family Geometridae; genus Hemithea; species Hemithea aestivaria. The sequence goes on from OX382335.1 coordinate 11,044,068, forward strand.
TGAAGGAGTTAATTTTATACCATCATCTCGGGGTGCAAACTCTCCTTGGGCCAAGTAGTGTACGGTGTCCATCAGCCTATAATCTCGAACTGGATTGAGCTTATGTCTGATTTTGTGCACTCGTTCGGCGGCCAGTTTCGGGTAATCATCGCGTTTGCAAGGCACAGAAGCGCACTGCCGACGCCCTCGTGCTGTGATACCATCATAGGTAGTGAAATCACGTCCATATTGCTCAGAATTGTGTTCTTTTTCAATTGTAGTGGCTTTGCTAGGAGACAATGGGGCTGCCTGGTGTGCGTACCGTTGGAAGGCTGAGGTCTCCGGCACGTGGCTGTATTGCTGTATGTAGCTGCATCCAGGTCTGCCTTGGCTACTATGTGGCTCTTTGTTTTCTTCCTCGGATGACGATATCATTATACCTGGATCTAAAGCGCGGAAAACCATTTCTTGTTGGAGTATCTTGCGTTCCAAATGATCTATTCTTTTGTTGAGATGGCTGATTGTGTTAGATGCCGTGCTGGTTTCGGAAGATATATTGGTAACAATTAAAGTTGCGATATCTACTTTATTCGGAGTAACTGTGGATCCGTTAATATTCACCTCCAGCTTAGGAACATTCATATTTATTGGTTGTTGATATGTGAAACATGTTTCTAGGCACCTTGACTTTTCATCACATTCACTTATTTTTTGGGGATTTTCAGCATTAGAACATTTCGATTCACTCGCGGTGCTTTCCACATGAAATATGATTGAGGAAATATTTTGGTAATCTTTTTGATTCTCTGCAAGATCCGTACCACAGCCGACGGAAACCGCTAGATTGGAATCATCTTCGCTTATGTCTGTAAAATCATATTATGTTACTATTAGAATTCTTTCTTTATGATATTTTAATAAAAGGCTTTTATGTAAGTATGAGTTTGCTGATAAGCATGGTCATAATATATTAAGTTCTTAGTGGAGATAATATTTCAATAGCTTTTAATACGTGAGACTTGAGAAAAGTAGTTTTTCTGCGAACTTACGAGTGGTAAAAGACGAATGATCTCCGATTGCTAAACGTGAACCAGATTTACTTGATCCCTGAAAATAAATCCAGGCAAAGACTAAACAAAACATACATCCTCAGCAGTATAGTAAAATGACCAATATTTTTTTTGAACTAGGTACCTTTTTAGAATAAAAACGGTTCTTCTCAGCAATGTATATTGTTTTGATAGCTGGAGCGCGAGGCTTTATCGAAACCAGTACTCTTTGGGAACCTGAACGATTTGTTGGATTTTTGTGAAAAATTTCAAGATCTGAAACAAAAAGGGTATGAAATTTTACATTTTGTGAACATGGAAAGATATCAATACCTACTTGTACGAATCATCAGAATTATTTCCCAGTATCCTTTTTCAGATCTTCAGGTCCATTTAAAAAATTATACATTAATTTGGGGGCCTGAAAACTTGATTTTATCCAATGTTATCTTACCTATTGGCAGTAGTTTTTTAGATTGTCTAGTCGTATTGGATGCAAGATAATCAACTTCGCGTATCAATTTCTCTTCTTGGATGGATATTAATTTCTTCTTTGATGGAGTCTGTTTATTTTCCATCACACTTTATTTTCTTCTTCCCCTGCATAGTTACAATATTGCCGATCTATAAAATATCTAACAAATGCAACAATAATTTAGAAATGGATGAAATGAAAAAAGTACATTTTCTGACAGACGGAGGAGTGTAGTTTATGGGTGATTCTTCTACATTTCTAGTTTATTTATCAGTGTTTATTGTCTTTGCCACAATTTTTACCTTCTTTTTCCTGAGTCAGAAGATGAATTTGGTATAAAATCTACTGCAAATGTATAGTATTCTTAGCTCCAGGTGATTCCCGCTATTTTTCTGGTCTCAATGTCTTCTACTTGTAATAGAAGACAAGAGCCAACGAGAGGAGCACACTGTGTTACAGTGGGCTATGTATTGCTACGATACTCTTTACTAACTCCCTTTTAAAAATAGAAGACATTATAAAACAAGAAATAACTGTCAAAATTTACAAAGTGACGTATGCCCGTTTGCGCTTTTCTAAAAAAAATTGTAATCAGTTTTTAGGTGAAAAATTAGTGTGATTTTAGGGCAATAAATGCGTATGGATTCTTGGATGATCGTGTAGGATGTCCGACCAAGAGAAGAAAAGCGGTAGTGCCGCTGACACGTCAGTGGTGGTAGTCGAACAGCAGACAACGAGTCGGCACAAGCAGCCCTTCCGACCTGTCGACTTGCTGGACGACGCACAGCATGACTCGCACCACAATCGCTCTAAAGCACCTGCTCTGCCATGTATGGATTTTGGTATCTGCTTGTCTCATGTGTCTTTCTTTTAAGTATATTTATACCATTAAATATACACATACAATACTCACTGACAATTTCGCTAGTTGATTCATTACAAACCCAAAATAGCTGGACCTAGAATAATAAAATTTGGATTTTTGCTTGAATAAAACATTTCATAAAACTTTTAATTTTTTAAATTAAATTTGCTAGCCATCGTTATTAGCTTATAAAAATCCTTAAGTAACTTATGAAATCAGTTCTTAACAACACACAGCGATGCTGAATTATTGTTTTTGTTTGCAGATGATCTAAAAGACAGTGTAATAAATCCTGAGGTCAAGGAAAAGATAGGTATTGACCGCGGTGAGATATCTGTTTCTATTGGGTTGTTTTAATTTTGCATGGAACTTTTATATTATGTAAATTCTCGAATTTTGCAAACCTACATACATATCTGAAAATAAACTAGTCCCGGTAATATTGGTCCAGCTGTTTTGGGAATTACTCAGAAAATACAGAAACACATTTATTTTTACGAAAAATTGTTTGTTTTTGCTGGTATCGTAGTTTTTGTTACTATCGTACCGATTTTGTATTATTTTTTTTTCAAAGTAAATGTGGCTATACTGGAACCGTCTTTCATCCACTACTGCCAGTATATATAATATGCATGATGATCTAATTTATAGACTACATATCAATAAATTTGAAAAAAATGCTCTCAATAAATGTTGTTTGCAGCGATGTCTTCAGAGAAGCACAGAACCTCAGAGAGCAAGCATACCGTGTCTAAGAAACAGTCTTCGTCGAGCAAAAGACGAGCCTCTTCTCCCGAATCGGTGATCCTCCAGCCGCTAGAAGTGGACGTAAAGGTGAGGTTGATGACCTTTACTGCAGTGTCATGTTTGACCGTTAAACTCCTCCTGAACATGCTATCCTGGTATGGCGGTGGGTGCCCGTCAGTCGACGCCTTTATTGGCCGTGATTAATGATTCACATTAAATGGTTTCATGTCATGTTGTGGTTGTGTATGTGCAGTGACGGTTTCAGGATTTTTGATAGGGGCCTTAGTTTCGAACCCATGCGTGGTTAAATCTAGGATTTAAAAAAAGGACGGGTTTTCTGGGATTTGCACTTTGGAAAAGTTTGCAAACATCTTGGTCAAGATTTTTCTATATTTTTTGTAGCATGATTTGGGGGAGAGGGTGGGCTCATGACTACTTGATAACTTTATGAAAGATTTATGATATTTAGGATATTCGGAACTCTATAGGTTCGGGATACAACAAAAGAGACTGGAATTTTATAGAGCTATACATATGTATGTATAATGTTTATAGCTCGAGCTATATATACATCTATAGCTACGTAGTTTTTTAATTTTTTCTAAAATTTGTTTATGTTTGGTAACAGCCCCAGCTAAAGCCGGACTCTGGCACGCAGCTAGCACAGCCTATTCCGGAGGTGACTTCTAAAGGATTGGACGAGCATAAGAAGGGCTATGACAAGAAAGATGACGAGGACAGCATAACCGATGAGATTGCAGAGATGCGGACGCCAGAAGCAACGAGAGATATTGAGGAATACGTGTGTATATCTGTGATATTATTATAATTTTAAGTTGCTTATTAGGAGAAAAGAGGTGGACAAATCTTTTGCACGTAAGTAAACCCATCCATGATTCAACCCTTTGTAAAATATCATTACATTAATAAGGCACGCGGAAGCGTCTTAAGCGAAGAATTAAGAGACAATATTTTACTCTTACTTACTTACGGTAAGTAATCATTTAACTCGCGTCGCGGCAGCCCGTAATAGCTAAATTAGTTTCAGCTTTTAATATTTGAGAAATTAGCCACTTCTGTTCCGCAACCAGTTTGCAAACCAAAGCCACTGACTAAAGTCTGCTTCGGTTCTTGATTAAGCTTTGTAAAAATATAATTAATCTGCTTCGCGCTCGTATTTCGACTTTCGCCTGCTTAAAGTGAAACTGGTGGCATGAGCCACAAGCAGTTGAAACTATCATCAATACAAAAGTGGCTTTAGTGTATAAACTACACAATATTCGGGGGTCACAATATTCGGGGGTCACATTAGAGTGTTTGGTTACAGTCGGAGGAAGAAGCGGGCGGGCTGCCGCGCAGCGAGTCTCGCGCGTCGCGGATGTCTCGCGCCGTGCGACAACTCTTCTGCTGCGGCGTGCCCCTCGAGACAAAATCCGAAAACAGAATGTCACCCCGCACTTACGCCGACGGCATATAAACCAGACTATACACTCGCACACTCGACCCCATACTTACCGCCACTGTCATTGTAGCTGGCCATTCCCGATCGCTCAATTTCGGAAGGCGGTAGGGAATGGCCAGCTACAAAAATTAAGAATAATTAGACGGTGGCGGTACAACGGCACTGTTTTTTTATGTAAAATAACTGTTGTGGTCGATATGTGTGTATATAAACTATTATGTTTTAGCATGTTGTAAAACCCTTAATAGAGACGCTGCCGTAGATATTCACGAACTCAAAAAAAATTACGATATTTTGGATGTTTATTTTGTTAAATAAGTATGACTGTGAAAAGTTGTATTGATTCATAACAAAATCACTCTGTTAAATTTATAACATTTTGTTCCATGCTCGAACGGAAGTAGTAAGCTTATGTATAGTATGAAAATATAGCTGGGGATGTTGGTCTAGCCTTACATGGATCTCTGTGATTTTCATTTGCACCAATTTTTTAAATCTTAACTGTCGGTTAGTTACTTGTAGATAGTATCTGACGGTTTTTAATTTAATGCACTTTTAAGACTGGCGTAAACGACCGCGGGACCCATCGCATAACGTAAGTCCGCGTTGCATTTTATATTAAACAACGCACTCTGCAAGCGGATACTGCGGCACGTTCTAGTGTGTTTGTAAAAAAGGTTCGAAAGTGATGAAGGCGGATTTTTGTTATGCGATGCGTTGCGGTGCGGCTACTCTAGTTTGCGCGTAACTCTAAAGTTATTGCGTTCGTCTTTTTCACCATGTCTCAGAAACGTAGGGGTGGCGTGACCAACAAATTTCGCGCGCTTAAAAAAATGTGATTTCCAATTAATTGTTAGTCCTTATGTACCATATTGTTACCTAATAGGTGGGCAACGGTGTCAGTTTTGTAAAGTTATTTTATGATATTAATTGTGTGCAGCATATTGCAGTTATTTATTATTTTAGCGATAATTAAATTGCAAGAATAATGTTGTGACTTATGATTTGTGCATAACAATTTGTGTTAAGGATTAAGGGAATATTTCTGTATTACTTTGAAATTACAGTTCCTAAAATTAAATTTGGTATTTGATTTCTCATTTTCCCAATATTATTGTCATATTAGTCAAAAATAGTGGTTATACTTATCAATAATTATAATAGGAAGGTGGGTCTAGTTTAGGTTACTCGCATCACTTACGAATAAGTACTGTGGGCTTCTCTCACGTCACACATTATGTATATGTATGTTTACTGTATTTAAATATCTATATTTCCATATTATCTCTTAAAAATCTTTACCGAGAAACACTTTCAAAAAGATATATAGGTACCAATTCTACAAATTGATATATCAAAATACGTCGTATCGTGCTAGCGAGAGAGTCGCAAGGACGCAGCTCTTAATGTGTAGACTAGCTCTAGAATTTCTTTTGAAGAGCTGCATATATAAATAATACATTTTTTATTTCAAATTACAGGAAGATATTCCAATAGAAAATGTGCAAGATGTTTCTTGGAATGAGAAGGATTATTTGGATAAAGTACAGTTAGATGTAAGTGGGTATAAATCTAATTCTTTACATTTATTACCGTTTTTAGTAATAAAGCAGTAGCAGATAATATGCAGCTAATATTTTATAAATTAAATAATTTATAACCTTTTCAGGATGCCACTAGATCTTGTATACTGGAGAGCAAAAGTTCCATCGGTCCTTGCTTCCGCTCCTCGAGACCCTTCGGCAGGCCTTCGGGAATCTCTCTGTGCTTATCAAAGGTATACTTCATAATAATGTGGAAATATTATGTACAAATCTCATAGAGGTGCCTTGCGAATGAGCGGTAAAGTATTAAAATAAAATATAAAATTGACTTGCAGAAGTGCTCCATTGTAGCCTATTTGAATAAATGAATTTTGAGTTTGAATTTGAGTTTGAAACGATGGACCTAGAAATTATTTTAACCAGAACTATTGTGCTTTTATGGTATGCCTAGTTTTACATTTTTTAAAGGTTTTTCTTAGGAAAATCTATTGAATCCCTAGGTAACATTGCAGATGTTATGAGCACGTGTTATCGTTTATGCGAGTGTCGAACTAGGCTCGAGAAACAGATATATTATAATTTTATTTCAGAAATCTGTCTGCAAAGGAATCAGTGTGTATGAAAATAATGAATGCCAAATGAATCAATCGACGATTATGATCAGCTTGTCGAGGGTAATTATTAAAGCTAAGCTCAAACTATGGGTGGACCGCACTGCAACGCAACGCAAAATAAGAACTAATAAGCCTGCGTCACTACGTTTATTTTTATGTGAATCAACGCATACTAGAGTTTTTTTTTCCATTATTCGCCTGCAATATGCGTTGGTTCACATAAAATAGATTTTATGCGTTTAAGGTACGGCCCGCTGTAGTTTCCGTCACTAAACCATCGACGATCATCATCAAAGGTCTTTGCGTCTATTACAGACGATTTAAAAAGCATTGCCCGTTGAATTTAATGGGCTTCTGTGACTTCTGTGACTAATAAAACCAATCCTGGAGTGACAGGATCGATCACAAGTTAGGCAAATGTTATGTTGCGGCAGAAGGATTGCCAATTTTGTTGTGCCGTCTAGTCCTTATCACCGTTTCATTAAACCATTAAATTAAATAAAAATTAAAACCCTAAAAAAAATGTTTTTGTTGCAGAAATGTTTGATAAACAAAACGATATCAGCTGCTACAGTCCGGCGCAGTGAGAATATTGATATAAAAAAGGTATATATATAATACACAACACTACATAATTTTAGTCGTTATCTTTTTTATGACGACTGTAGTATAAAAATGTTCTTTTTAGGTGGAAGAAAAACCAAGCAGCTGTTTAACGACGCTGCGCCAGAAATTCACTAACGTGGGCGGGAAAATCCGAAACGCTTTTGCTTAATGAACAAAAAAACTGTTAGGCTTATAATTATTTAAAATTTATTAGTTTTTTTTCGAGCGATATAAAATATTGTATTATGGGGCAATGGAGTGTCTACGTTGCTATTTTTATTTCATAGATATTTTGTTGATATTGTTATGTCATAATTGTGAAATAATATACCAGTAAGTGTTTTAATAAATTTATTTTCAGTGTTTTTAGTATTTTTCATTAATTACATTTGTTACGAAACATTTTTGTTACACCAAATGGATTTGTAGTTCCTAAAAACATTTAACAACAAATAACACATTTTTATAAAAGTTTTATAAAAACATGAGGTGTTATCACAGATTGATATCCAAGTCTTCCTTACTGGCAAATTCTACACAAGTTTTTGTGTTTAGTTTCCGATTCTCGAAATCTCTTGCCGAAACTAGCTGAATCTTCAAGTTCTTGATTTCTGTATCATTATGCACCATAACATTTCTTTAAAGGTAGATATATCGTTTTTTCTTTATTAACTCAAGAGACAAGAATTTATCATGTTCGAATATTTGCCAATAGTATTATAATGTTGCTTCATCTAATAGAATGGATCCCGTGCTTTCTCCCTGATAGCCTGTTCGATCTGGACGCTGCGCGGCACCTTGCAGACGTTGCAGGTGCATCCTTTAAGTGGCATCTGGTTGGTGAGGTTGGCAGCTCTGGCGGCATCGTAGTCGACCGCTCGAGGCCTCCAACAGAGCTCCGTCGTGCCGCACTTGCATGTCATCTCACGACATATCTGTGCAAATAATTCGCATATAAGATATCTGTGTTAGAAATTACACAATATCATATATACAAAATTAATGAAAAATGTATCCTCCCACAAAGCTTGTTTTAAAACTGCTTACTTCTTGCCTTAATTATACTTGCTAAAACGTCTGCACCGCTGACACATTATCGTGTAAACTACAGAAATGTCGTGTACCTATGCTTCTTGCTGGCGCATCGTGTACACTGCTGACACAGCGTGCCCCAGCTGACGGTGTATACTCACGGAGGCGAGGTACTCGTCCCGGCACGCGTCAGGACAGTCGCAGGTCCAGTTGTAGGGCGGCACGCACGGCGTGACACTGCTGACACAGCGTGCACCAGCTGACGGTGTATACTCACGGAGGCGAGGTACTCGTCCCGGCACGCGTCAGGACAGTCGCAGGTCCAGTTGTAGGGCGGCACGCACGGCGTGACACTGCTGACACAGCGTGCACCAGCTGACGGTGTATACTCACGGAGGCGAGGTATTCGTCCCGGCACGCGTCAGGACAGTCGCAGGTCCAGTTGTAGGGCGGCACGCACGGCGTGACACTGCTGACACAGCGTGCACCAGCTGACGGTGTATACTCACGGAGGCGAGGTACTCGTCCCGGCACGCGTCAGGACAGTCGCAGGTCCAGTTGTAGGGCGGCACGCACGGCGTGACACTGCTGACACAGCGTGCACCAGCTGACGGTGTATACTCACGGAGGCGAGGTACTCGTCCCGGCACGCGTCAGGACAGTCGCAGGTCCAGTTGTAGGGCGGCACGCACGGCGTGACACTGCTGACACAGCGTGCACCAGCTGACGGTGTATACTCACGGAGGCGAGGTATTCGTCCCGGCACGCGTCAGGACAGTCGCAGGTCCAGTTGTAGGGCGGCACGCACGGCGTGACACTGCTGACACAGCGTGCACCAGCTGACGGTGTATACTCACGGAGGCGAGGTATTCGTCCCGGCACGCGTCAGGACAGTCGCAGGTCCAGTTGTAGGGCGGCACGCACGGCATGACGGGCGGCGTGTAGCACGTGCTCGGGTGCGCGTAGCACGTCGCGCAACAACACTGCTGACACATCGTGTACACCTGCACACGACAATTAATATTATATGACTATCATAGAGTTATAACATGAAAGAAGAACAAAGCCGCGATACAGAAAATAATCTATTACTGATAAAATAGAAAAGAAAACCGAAGCATTTTTTTTACTATAATGTTAGTGAGGCCGTTTTTGGTCATGACGTATATTTATTTTATTTATAGCTCGTAGCACGTGTCATAGCTCGTAGCATATGTCGTAGCGCGTAGCACATTTCGTAGCATGTAGCACATATCGTAGCACTTATTGTTTGTCATAATATTACTATAGAAATCTAAATAATGTTAGTCACCTTTAGCGCGTCTTTATAATTATTTTTCTAATAAAAATTTATTTTTCTAATAAAACCGTTAATAAAATAAATAAATATAATCTTAACAGCCAAAAAATATACACTTACCAGCCAAATAGCCCTTGCGATCTCGTTCCGAACGTACGGCAAACAGTTGCAAAGAAGACAGTTCTCAAATTTGGACAATTCTGGGACTCCGAGATTCTTTTCAACTCCAGATGGGCCCAAAACTACCTGAAATAAAAACGATATTTTTCAGACTTTTTCTCCAAAGTATTTCTAAACAAGATCTGTAAATATTGACATAACACGATGTAATATAAGTGCAGGTTCGACGGATATATATCCGTGAGATCAATCACTGTTTACCTAGTTCTTAAAACGCATATAAGATCTACCTTTAGGTATAAAAATTCCTCGAGTTCATCAACTTTTAGAAAAGGACCAGAATCAGTGGGGTGACAAATGATTTTTCACCACTCTCGCACGAAAATGGTGTCTTTGGTCATCGATTTCAGTGAGCAAAAGCCGTTTTTGCTCTCTAGAGAGGCAAAGTGATTTGAATTTCGAACACAATTTTATTGGCTATGAAGAAGTTGGTGTGTTCTGAAACTTATTTGTGTACAATTATTTAACTGAGATGAACATAATTTTTAATGTTATTTATTGAATTTAAAGTTTATAAATTGTATTTTTTCAATAATATTTTAAATAAAATACTATTATAGAATAATAAGTCGTGAGTTTTTTTTAAAATATTATTACAATTTGTTTTTCATAAATACATATGTCACACACATAAATTTCGAACGCAACTCTTTTAATAAAAAAAAACAAAAAAAACATAATGGCGGGATGTAGAAGTTTAGAGTTTACAGTCAAATGGAGAATGCGTTGTGACGTCATCGATAAATGCCATCTTTTTCTCTCTCTTTTGTATGAGGTAAGTGAGATGGCACTTATAGTTGTCATTTTTCTTGCGACAGTGGTGTTCACGACACATTTTCCATTTAGTTCTAAACCTCTTGGTAAAGATTCAAATCAATATTTTCAACTATAAGTTGTTATATTTTCTCACTGTTCGTGGTGAAAAGCTGTAGGTATGTTCAACTTGTGAGAAAGTTTTTTTTTATGTTTTGTACCGTTAAGTCACTCACTGCGCTCAGCAGTCTATTATTTGAATCACTAGCTGCGCTCGTGATTCAATTCTAGACTGCTTCGCGAGCTCGTGACTTAATCTCGGTACTCACAGCAAAAAACAACTTTGCTCACATGTTGAACAAATAGCTATTTATCTCTACTCGGTAATATTTTTGGCTCGTTTTAACCCTTTTTGAATACATTTACATTGACTTGTAGTAAGACTATAGATTTCTATTGAAGCTTTCTCCGCCGCGCCCATCTTTGACCGGGGAGTCCCACGTACCGCCCCGCAGCCCACTGCATGGGATGATGATGTATAATGCATTTTTCCTGGGTCAAAAAAAAGGCAGCACCGTATATACCTATATATACCATATTATACGTATTTTTCATTACCTCGCTGGCAAAGAACTGGCAGTCAGGCGACAAGTGGCCAGGCTGTCGACATAGGCGCACTGCACCACGTTCTTGCTTCCCTTCTGTATTGACTAGTTCGTAATATAAGAGACATAAGGTAACATTATAGTTACCTCGCTGGCAAAGAACTGGCAGTCAGGCGCACAAGTGGCCAGGCTGTCGACATAGGCGCACTGCACCACGTTCTTGCTTCCCTTCTGTATTGACTAGTTCGTAATATAAGAGACATAAGGTAACATTATAGTTACCTCGCTGGCAAAGAACTGGCAGTCAGGCGCACAAGTGGCCAGGCTGTCGACATAGGCGCACTGCACCACGTTCTTGGCGCCCTGCAGCCCCTTCACCACGTTAACAGTGGTTCGAGCTACGGCATACGCTCCGGCTAAGCACGCCGTCTCACAGCAACCTTTAGCTGAGCACACCTGCTCTGTACCGTTCATTATACACGATGTTACGCATTGGATCTGGAAGATGATCAGTTTATACTGTAAACTACTGTTCTGATCAAATATATACCATAATTAAAAACTTTAAAACATTAAATTGATCTTAGAAGAGTTTGCACCCTTACGTACAAAAAAACAAAGCCTAATAAGACATAAAATAATCTCTTACGGATATACCTCTATAATGAAATAGAAAAGGAAAGCGAAATGATTGTTACTGTGACCGTTATTTGGTTGATACATTTGTCTGCAAAAGTCCTAAATATCGCCAAAATAATTAGATTTTTGCAAATCAAAATTGGTCACGTTTTTGAAATGTCAGTTTATCTCTATGTAGATTGCACTATACTGTTATTGTGTTATACTTGATGAATCAATAAAACTTTGCCAGACGTATTTGCGAAAAGAAATCAACTTGATATCGCCTACCTCGATACACAAATGAAATGGATGGTAAAGTATCTACCTGTTCCTGCGTCATAATACAAGGATGCACAGCTGCAGAGAGCACAGGCACCATGGTCTCTGGAGTGGCTCCACCAATCACGGGCACTCGCACTGCCTCAGGCGGCGCGCGGAGAAAGTCAGCTAGCGCTGTGTTGGCGCGGACGCAGTTCAACTCCACACATCCCAGCAATCTACGCGGGTTGTACGCAGAGCGCAGGCGCTGGATCTCGCCTACTAGAGGCACCATGCTCTCTACCGGCTCTGTTGCTACTATAGTAAACGCCTGGAATATTGAAATTCTGCGTGAACATAATCATAATATCAGCCAGCGAAGTGTTGGCGCGGACGCAATTCAACTCGACACAGCCGAGTAATCTGCGAGGATTGTACCCGGAGCTCAGGCGCTGGATCTCGCCTACTAGAGGCCCCATGCTCTCTACCGGCTCTGTTACTATAGACTAAACGCCTGGAATATTTAGTAAGCATATCCTAAACATCCACCAAAAAAATAATCCTATTTTAGTATGATTCATGTTATTGGTCTTCGATTGAGACAGACAGTGAGTGCTTTCGACTTTTAAAGTTTATCTAGATTTTATTTGCAGCGCAATCTTAAGACAATCCGCAGTTACTAGAATACTATTCATTTTCGCACAACTTTATCTAGCTGTAACAAAATATGATAGGTAAATATGATAGGTAAATATAATAGGTATCTATATAGGTAATTAATATAATATGTTACCTGAGGACAAGTGTTGCAAATTTGCAGCGCTAACTCCGTAACTACGGGAGCACTATTTTCAAACGAGTCACAAACATTTCGCGCGACGATTATCACTACTTTTGCACCCTGAAACGTAATAGAAGTATATAAGCTGAACTGTTTCACTTCTCTGTAATTAGTTTTTATATATAAATGTATTTTTGTTGAAACTCTTGTACCTACGTCTCTATGGAATGAGACCTTATAGTCACCTCGTCTTGCAGTGGACATTGTTTATTATGTGACCTTCAAAGCGTCACATATAACATGTGCTGGCCCTAGAAGGAAGACACCTTGCACTTGGTGTCGACGTGGCTGAGCTCTATTTTTCCCCAGGAAAAATGCGTTACGCATCATCACCCCACGCTGGGGGGCGCAGGGCGTTATGTGGGACTCCCCCGCCAGATGGGCGCGGCGGGAATACCCACTAAAAACCTGGGGGTGTTCCTGTGGGATGCCATAATGCCGGGGCAGCGGGTACGCCGATGCACTCATCCGCGACAACGTGGCTGAGCTCCATGCCGTAGCCCCTTAACTTTTTAATTTTATGTGTTTACCTTCAAAGCGTCACACAACATGTGTCGTCCAGAAAAAGAAGACACTTTGCACTTGGTGTCTACGTGGCTGAGCTCCATGCCGTACCCACAGGTCGCGCAGATGTCGTACAACGCGATCTCGTCTAGCAGTGGGCATTGTTTCAATAGTAGCGCTAACGGTTGACCTGGGGGACAAGGGTATTTACTTTTATAAACTATTCAGTCTTAAGTTAATTATATAAGTATCTATTAGATATTATATTATTTTAACAGGCTTTGTCGCAAAATGTCTCTCTCACAAAAAGTCCCTTTCCCAAAATGTCCCTTTTGTGTGTTTGTCCTTTGGAATGAAAAATTACTCTTATGCAAAATTTATATGTAAAATAGTGCTCTTGCGCATTTTAATTCATATATGTATGTATAATAAAACCGCTCGATCTTTACGGTTAAATTTTAATGTGTATAGTCAGGGCCGGTTTTAACATTACCAGCGCCCTGGGCGAGATTTCTACGGCGCCCCCTAAAAAGCAATTCAAACCCATACTAAAAACGAAAAAGGAAAAAATTCCAGAGCTCCGAGAAAATTTTGAATTTTTCAGCACGAATGATGTGCATTTAGCTTGCTCCGAGTGGCAAAAAAACTAAATGTCCTTATTTATAAAAGCGCGAGCGCCGAGAAATTTTTGAATTTTTCAGTACGAATGTTGTGCGTTAAGCTTGCTTCGAGGGGCAAAGAAACTAAATAAGTATTCTTATTTATAAAAGCACGAGCAGCTCGCTGCGAGCGCCGCGAAAATTTAGACTTTTTCAACACGAATGATGTGCGTTTAGCTTGCTTCGAGTGGCAAAGGAACTAAATGTCCTTATTTATAAAAGCGTGAGCGCCGAGAAAATTTTGAATTTTTCAGCACAAATGATGTGCGTTAAGCTTGCTTCGAGTGGCAAAGAAACTAAATGTCCTTATTTATAAAAGCGCGAGCGCCGAGATAATTTTGAATTATTCAGCACGAATGTTGTGCGTTTAGCTTGATCCGAGCGGCAAAGAAACTAAATAAGTATTCTTATTCATAAAAGCGCGAGCAGCTCGCTGCGAGCGGCGCGAAAATTTAGATTTTTTCAACACGAATGATGTGCGTTTAGCTTGCTTCAAGTGGCAAAGTAACTAAATGTCCTTATTTATAAAAGCGTGAGCGCCGGGAAAATTTTGAATTTTTCAACACGAATGATGTGCGTTTAGCTTGCTTCGAGTGGCAAAGTAACTAAATGTCCTTATTTATAAAAGCGTGAGCTCCGGGAAAATTTTGAATTTTTCAGCACAAATGATGTGCGTTAAGCTTGCTTCGAGTGGCAAAGAAAGTAAAGTTTCTCATTTATAAAAGCGCGAGCAGCTCGCTGCGAGCGCCGAGAAAATTTTGAATTTTTCAGCACGAATTATGTGCGTTTAGCTTGCTTCGAATGACAAAGAAAGAAAAGTTTCTCATTTATAAAAGCGCGAGCAGCTCGCTGCGAGCGCCGAGAAAATTTTGAATTTTTCAGCACGAATTATGTGCGTTTATCTTCCTTCGAGTGACAAAGAAACTAAATGTTCTTATAAAAGCGCGAGCAGCACGCTACGAGCACCGAGAAATATTGAATTTTTCAGAACGAATGGGGCGCCACGGGCGCCCCATTATAGAGCCTGTGGCGCCCCTTTTATCCGGCGCCCTGGGCGGTCGCCCAACCGCGCCCTACCCTAACGCCGGCACTGTGTATAGTATCGATAAAAATACAAAATTTTTCTTAGGTTAGTATGAGTACTCATTTAATTTTAACATTTCCATTGTTATTTAAATATAAGAGAATATGAGAGGATTTCTCAATACAGAAAATAGCTCGATATTGGGAATATTCAAAAGTTGTTGCTTTTAAAATTTAAATAAAAAACATAAATTACTGTTTTTCTTTTATATGTTCTCATTATTTCTCAACGTTTCTTATAAGAAGAGTAGACTGGCCAGAATGTATGTATGTTTTCTGATGACGACGAAGTACCTGTGTTTCCAGCTGCCCCGCATATTGTAATTTTCATTCCTTCAGGGCAGGTACTGTAAGAACATCTGAAACTTTTCATCATCGGCTTGATTTTGTTCAACATTCTTCTTGGAGTCCATAATTTTCGTAGCACGAGTTCATCCAATATCCTTCGCGATGCAACTCTCATTAAGTTCATTTTATACTTTGAAATTTTTAAATAAATTTTTATTTTATTTTCAAACTTGCTTAATTTCTATCATTATTTTGCTATTTACATAACTTTTCAATTTGACAACGTTAGTTCTTTTTCTTTTTTTAATGGTGCAAGAATAATATTTGTCTTTTCAGTAAAAAAAAGTTTGGTCACGGATATATTTATGTTTTCTATGACGCAAAGAAACCAGCGAAACTACTGGTCATGACGAGATTCATCAACAAATTTTCAGGGTTGAGAGGCAAGCACAGTACCAGAACTTCGTATTTCAAAATAAAAGCTTTCAAAACAAAAAACTGAATGTCACTGTGTCTGATATAAGCAGGGGGAGGGCATCGGCGGATTTTTTGTATATCAACACTGGTTGTATTTGCTACCCCACTCGTAGCGCCACGTGACGCGCCGTTTAGTAGCGGCCAGTTTAAGGAACTACGCGGGCCTCACGGAATATTCTCTTTAACAAAAAAATCACGACTTCTTATTTTTTTATAAAACTATTTACCATATTATTATATAATAAAGTATACATATAAAATATCTAAATTTATTAAATCGATTTTAATATCCCCAGAAATGTAAAATAATCCTCAAAATTATGATTATTTTTTGTTCTAGCGAGGGATCAAGTTATACTGGTCATGCAAATTGCCTCTCTTTCTAATAAAGCATTTTCTCCAAATAGCTATCCTTGTCTATTGACTCGTATTTAGCCAGTGTTGTGAATATTTTGACGATTGAATCGATGCATGATAATCGATTAGAGGACAAATGATACCACATCTTCGACCAGGTCTAATTGCATGCTATCTTTAGGTACAACTAGCGCATAATATTATGTTCTGTAGGCCCATGTTGACGACTCATAGTTCAGTACGACTACTACGGAAATTCATTTATTCCTATCCAGTTTTACCCATTGAAAAGTACCTACTGTTACCTATTGTCAAGAGCCTAGAGAGACTTTTAGAGCCTAAGCTACCTATTATACCAAATTTGATTAGTTCAGCTGTAAATATGTTAAAAATAGCTAATGTGTAATGTGTATGTTCATTAGAAATATTCCAAAATAACATTGCAAGAAATGAGTTTTAAGGGGTTTGCCCACTATACCGTACCATATGCTCGTTTGCATTTCTTCTTTCTCTCGTATTTTGCCCGTGTTCAAAACAGAATCTAATCACGAGAATGCAGTACCAATTTCATTTTTGCATGCCTATCAATATAATATGTTGCTTACATGTTCAAGCACCTTTACGTGTTAACCTTTTTCGTTGAACTGGCAACAGATGAACTTAGATGAGTTTTCTTTATTAATAATGAAAATAAGTTTATATTACCGGAGCACATTGTCAATGTTTCTAGTGTGCAATGTTTTAAAAGAAAATTAAAAAATTGGTTGCTTGAACAAACATTTTATAGCTTTAAGGAATTTATGGAATTTAAATTGTAAGTTATTGCGGTATCATTATTTGATTAATGATTCATTAAATAATTTATTTTTATTGTTATATTTATAAACAATTTGTTGGACATGTAATTTTTATTATGAATAAATTAAGATTATGATTATGATTATCTTTTTATCGGTCATCATTCGTTTCTATAAACCCGTACACTCACTGCATTCTAGTCCCCACACGCAGTTGTTTGGCAACATCGCATGCCATGGATAGACCTGTCAGTATCAGCAACATATTCTCAGCGATATTTATTGTTAACGCTCCGTGCAAGGCTCGCAACGATGTTCTCTTACTTTTTAATACATACAATACTGCCGTGGTATATATATAATATATAATGCGGTTATCTATTATACCAAAACCTAATTTTAAGCTATGAGCAATAAATAAATGAAAATAAGGTTCATAATGGCATGGGCCAGATGTTTATCTTTGTAAATAAACGGCATAAACTCACTTGTATTTATTTCGGCTTTGTGCCGACCGGTTCGATCCTGTACGAGTATCTTCTTTAAGGAGTAGCTGCAGTCGGCACGAAGCTGAAGTAAATACAAGTGAGTTTATGCCGTTTATTTACAAAGGTGAATACTCACGAATCGTTTAGTGTAAAAAGGGCCTGATGTTATTTTTCGGTTTGGCATGTTCCTAAGACAATTATTATTATTGTATGATACGGTATAATGGACAGTCGCCTTGAAGTCCATGTCATTTATAAGTTGACAACTAGAGCAGATTTTTTATAGTGGGTTATTCTCATAAAATTTTATCGTGGCAGTATCGTCACAATTTATTTTTTAACCCCCCACGGAAAAATACGGGGTGTTATAAGTATGACGTGTCTGTCTGTCTCAGTATTACGAATTTTATTTTTTTTTTATTTTTAGAGATTGTTTTTTTTTTTTAGGTAGAAATAGTCTAGTGTTCTTAGCCGCCATGAAATGGTGCTTACTTTTTTTTCCACAACTCCCTCAACATGGGAATTAAACGAAAAAGTTTGATTCGTAGAAAACTACAAACTATAATAAACAGATTTTAATAAACTAACATCTGAAAAACTAAAAGATGGTTGCAACCACAAAATTACATATTTTGAATGCGTTGGGGGTTTTTTTTAATTTTTAATTTAATTCACTTGTGTTGTAAAAATTGGGTAATTCCCGTGTTCCCCACTATTCGTCCCACTAGTGGGGCAGGTGGAACTGCCAAATATTTTTTGCTTCTCACGCGCCCCACTGATTGCGTTTTAGTGTGGCGGGTGATAATATTAAAAAAAGTACACTTCACGCGCCCCATCAGGGCGCTGTAACTCATGCAAAAATATAATTTATTGGGCACGACTAAATGATGAATGGTGTTATTAATGCAAATATTTTGCGAAGAACTAGGAGATCAGAAATTATAAGGAACTATGTACTATTTAGTAGACAAACAACATAAGAAAATCATCCCATCTGATAATATATTATTAAAATCTCGTATTGCGGTGATTTTAGTCGCACTTTCCTGATTAATTCGAACTTTTATGTACCTTTGTGTAATTTATATGAATGGGATAACATGTGTTTTTTTCATTAATAGACGCAGGTACAGGCAAAGCAGTACAAGTCAACGAATACTCGTATGTAAGACTTCATTTCAATTATGATCTCCTGGTACCTTTTTCTTGTTATCTACCTCGCAAATATGTGAAAGTGATGGAAGAAATAAAGGGTCTTGAGGAAATCTTCATTTCAAATGACAGCTATCAAAATTAAAATATCAATATCTCGGAAAGTTCTCGTAGTCTTAGGCTGATGGTGTCTTGGAAGAACCCGCCCCACCAAAACGCGATCAATGGGGTGCGTGAGACACAAAAATTATTTGACAGTTTCACCTGCCCCACCAGTGGGGCGGATAGTAGGGCACGCGAGAACTACCCTATAAATTTGATTTCAACAAAATTTTAACATAAATAAAAAGTACACGGATATTTTAGGATGTATCAAAAAAATATGACACGTGAAGTTGCGTAAAGTTACCGTCATTTTTCGTGACAAAAGATCATCTCGTATTTTGGTATATAAAACCTATGGCGAATGCGAGTCAGACTTGCGCACAAAAAGCTACGTATCATTCATTATCTATACAACAGGGAGACACTTTTATAATATTATGTCTATTATTTATAATATTTACAATATTATCATATAACCTCTTGTTTAGTCGCATCACGCGGCGCTGCGAGTAGGTTAGTGAAAACCTACAGTATTGATATACAAATATAAAATTTGCTAAAATATAAAAATGCTCCGATGCCATTCCCCTGTTTTTTTTTTCAATCGAGATACCTACAAATTTAATATTTTCTTTTTTATGAGCGGATGAGAATATACCATCCACATCATGAAAACGTCATTTTTTGTTATAGACTAAAATAAGTTCCGAACAAGAAATGAAAACTCTTTTTAAAAGTTATTCACCAAAAACATAAAAACCTGACCTCTTTTTAACCCCGAAGCAAAAACGACGGGGTGTTATAAGTTTGACGTGTCTGTCTGTCTGTCTGTGGCATCGTTGCTCATGTACTTTGTCTTACTTCTGGGTCCCGTACAGATGAACGGATTTTGATCTTGTTTTTTTGTTTGAAAGTAGAGTCGAAAGGTAGTCAACAGTTTTCTTAGCCGTGTTTGGTGGAAATCGATCTAAGATGGCCGCCGCTACAATTTGGCGGATTATTTTTTTTCTTCACAACCTCGTCAAATGTAAGGGTATGAAATGAAAGGACTTGACTAGTAAAATATATGCATTACATTTAATACATATAAAATCCAAGATGGCCGCCTGCTGGTCAAAAAACATTAGGTTTTTATTTATTTTATCACTTTTACCAATATGTGTCGTGAATTATTAATAATTACTAGTAAAAGTAATAAATTTCGATCGTTTATTCACATTTACCAAAACATGTGGTTATTATT
The DNA here is from genome assembly GCA_947507615.1 of Hemithea aestivaria. Classification (NCBI taxonomy): domain Eukaryota; kingdom Metazoa; phylum Arthropoda; class Insecta; order Lepidoptera; family Geometridae; genus Hemithea; species Hemithea aestivaria. The sequence continues at coordinate 11,064,152 of OX382335.1, forward strand.
AATAATAACCGATAATTATTAATAATTTTCAATTAATCACATTTACCGTGACATATATATTATTATGATAAATTTAAAATCAAAGATGGCCACCTTCCACAAAATAGGTAATTTTGAAAACGTTGCGTAGGGGGCAATTTTTTTTTAATGCAATTTCCAAGCTTTTTTTTACATGCCTGTCCTGTTGTCTATAATCAAATCTTGCAAGTAAAATTTAATCTACTTCCCATTTTTCAATTTAGCTTAAACTTTGCATGCATGTGTATAAATCGGATGTCTTTAAGAATCTAAATTTATATATGGAAAGAGTGACTGACTTATTGACTGACTGATCTATCAACGCACAGCCTAAACCGATGGACGGATTTGGTTGAAATTTGGAATATTAATAGAGTTAATGACGTAGACCTCCACTAAGAAAGGATTTTGCCATGCGGGCAAAGCCGCGAGCACAAGCTAGTATTTTATATTTGACTTGTTTAGAACTAAAACGCTATTTTGCTATAAGATGAAATCGGAACTAACAATGTCTTTGGAAAGCAAAAGTCTTCCTTTATGATTTCCGACATTAACACCATTTAAAACAAAAGATCAGATTTGCAACCGTGCGTATGTTCTGCCTCTTAATCAAAAATATTATATTATCGCTTTGTAATCGATTACTTGGCTTAATGGAGTTTTAAATTGAAACTTTTTCGTTGCCCATCACTAAAACCAGCGTAGCCAATAGGAAAAGTGGGCGGAGTCGTCAAATTGTGAAAAAATTTATTTCAAGGAAAACTTTGTCTATTGCCCCTCTATTGGATATGTCCTCGATGGATATAAGCAACCGTGGTGCTTACCACTTATAATCGTAAAAAAGCTATCGGCGTCTTTACATACATATTTATCTATCTTTACATATATATTTATACGCCATAGCGTAGTCCGGCAAGATAGTAAATATTACGAGTATCATTAAATAGCGATTGAATAACCCTGAATCATTGGAGGCACTCATATAATAATATATAGATAAGAAAACTTTCACTTACTCTACCTACTTTGTATCAAACCAACCCTATATTTTGTCTCAAATAACAAGTTGAATACATCGTCAACTCGATGGAAATCTATACTTAGCCAGTGTTATAAGCACTCTTAATTATAATCGTCGCTATTAAACACGCCACTGTAAATAATAAATTCACATTTTATTATCCTGCGGAATCGCGATATATTCTAATGATTGCAGCACTTTAATAATATCGAAGCTTAACGACAGTCACGTCCTTTGGTAAAATAAAATGATATCGACCATCAAAAGTTTATGTTTCAATTCTCAATCTGATTTTCTCTGTCTGTTAAATGTATTCAGGCCTTTATATATTCTTCTTTCTATCGTGGGGCTTTTCCCATACAGCATCAAGAGACGGAGCCATAAGAACCGTTTTTCCATCATCAGGAAATCAATATATTTCAATGTATTGTGTGCTTTGTCATATGTTTCGTTCATAACTTCCTTCTTGGGTCTCCACATCCGTTACGTCTACTTGGCGATCGAGAGTAGCGTTTTAAGCGCAGATGTGGTCACTCAGGTCAATTACATCGCAGAGCTGTTTGGCATCACAATATTCTGCATAGTTGTATATGTGACCGCTATCCTCAATCGCTTCCGATACGTAAAGATATTGAATACGCTGTCCTCTAGAATCAACGCCCCTAATTACAACAGTGATAAAGTTCTCAGCGATATCCGTCACCAGATCAACGTTAATGTTATGGGGTTTCTGACTCTGATGCTCGTGATGCAAATGTGCGTCAACTTCACCCGATCGGATAGCCTCAATAAAATGTTTCTAGTCGTTGTCACTTTCAATCTGCCACAAATGATACAATTCACTGCTGTTGCCTTCTTCTACACGCTCATGATGATGATCGTCTCGGTGCTGAGGAATGTTCAAGAGCAGATTTTGATTATATCGAAGCAGAAACAAATTTACACTGATGGGTTAACAACAGTCGAGTCTAGGAGCAAAATGTCTTTGAGACAAGTGGAGCATATTTATATGGAAGCTTCAGAGTTGAAGGATGAGGTGAACCGTGCGTTCGAAGCGCCTATAATGGTGACACTGATGCAATGTTTCCACGCGATGGTTAGCGAGTCGCACATCATATACCACGGAGTCGTCGTTCAGAACAACTTCAATAAACACGAAATAGTCAACTGTTCTTTGTGGATCGGCTACCAGCTCATGAAAATATATGTAATTACTACTGCAGCTTATGCTTTCAAGTTCGAGGTAAGCTATTGTGTTATTTCATAACTAAAACTTTTTAATGCGAAGTATGGTACAATTATTATTATAGGCAGGAGCTCCTACAGGCAATTTTAAAGGGTTGAGTAGCCAACGTCGAAATCACTCGGTATCACCGAATCGACGAGGAAAAGGCATCTCATATTATTAAGTATATCTATTTTTATCGTTACGACTAAAACTTCCAAGGTCATTTATCAACTCAGTATAGTTTTCCTCTTGATCACAATACACCCTCCGATCCACTGCGAATCTCATCTAAGTCCTAATCTTCCTACATAATACCTGACTGTATCGTCTTACCATCGCATCGGACTGGTTACTGGTTGTGTGACCCTTGTTGTACCGAAGACCAAAAGCAGTTTATTTATTTCAGGTGTTAAAACTTGGCAGATCAATCAACAGCATTCCGACTGAAAGACAAGACTTGCAGTTTATGATGGAGGTAACAATGAAAGGAAATTTGGCAAGTAGAATATTATAGTACCTTCATAGGTACATGCGCGTGTAATATCACGGGCCATATTGGTACAGTATAGAGGACAGATAGGTTAACTTCTTATCATTCTTCGGCGTACCTGCTTCCCCGGCATTAAGGGGCAGGGCCGGATCTATAGGGGGGCAATTCGGGGTCCGTGCCCCGGGCGGCAACATCAGAGGGCAGCAAAATCAAGGACCGACCCATCGTCAAATCTGGGACCATCGAATAAGGAGGGCGGCTAATTTCAAATTTGGAATACAAATGACTAACAAAGGTATACGGAATAGTCAAATCTTCGCGGGGCGCGTAGCCATAGCCCAATTCCTGCGAATAGCGCAATAATATTATTAAGCTAAAATACGATAATTTCCGAATCCACCTTGAATTGGGGTGAAAAAATTAGAATGTTGTTTTTTTTTCGATCGCACATTCTGCACATTTTCTGGATTCAAAAATATTTCGGCGCTCACAGCAATCTGTTCGTGCACACATTAATAAATAGTATACTAAGTTTTCGTAGGGCTCTGATCTTAAATTGAGCTTTGATTGTAACTTGCGTGGTCAGAATAAAAAAAAATTCTTGCTCGCTCTGAAAAAGCCCATTGCACACTCTTTGTACCCCGAATTCTAAAACTTTCTCAGCGCTCGCAGCAAGCTGCTCGCGTGGAAATAAGTAAGAATTAAAAAATCTTATTGCTGCTCGTGCATGTGTTGTTACAAATATTTCAGTTATAGCGCTCCGAGCTCAAAATAAGCTTATTTAAATTTCTCCCCACTCGGAAAAATACTCAGTGCTCGCAGGAAGCTGCACGCGCTCTTATAAGTGAGAATATGTATTTTAATTTCTAACCGCTCAAGAAAGTTAACCACAACTTTTCGTTGTGATAAATTTTCAAATTTTCTCGGCGCTCGAAGCAAGCTGCTCGCGCTATTTTAAGGAGGATTATTCTAATATTTCTAGCGCTCGAAGCAAGTTAACCGTACTCTTTTCGTTGTCAAATATGTAAAATTATATCGCCGCTCGCAGCAAGCTGCTCGCGCTATTTTAAGTGGGAATATTTAAAAAAATTTACCGCTCAAAACAAGTTAACCGCACTCTTTTCGTTGTCAAAAATATAAAATTTTGTCGGACATTATATGTTATTTTAAGGACAATTAATTAAATTTTTGGCCGCTCTGTGCGAGTTGAAACCAAAGCATGGCGTGCCTTTTTACGTATAATACACGCATAAAGTTCAAGCTTGCCGGGACCCCCCCCCCCCCCCCTTTGATTGTTTTGCCCGTCTGCATCCTAAGGAGGGGGGCGGCGATTTTTAGGTTTGCCCCGCCTTGAAAAATTCCTAGATCCGGGGCTGGTGTTCCGTAGAAACCCAACCACTACATACCACCTAGCTACCCGCCCGCGCAAGGTGACGATACGAAACGCATTTTATGCGTGGAAAAAAATGATAGGGATTTTCATTGGTCGCTAGAGCCAGCATTCAGCATTGTTGGTCTGGTATGGGTCTGTATGCGGTAACAGTTTTAATTTTTATTATTTGGTACCGCATTCGGAGTGACGACTTAAGTTACACCGGTAAATGAAAATGTGCCTTTGGGGTTCATAATTAGACATTACCTGACTGAAAAATTGCTAAATTTAGAGTTTATAGTCTCTAATACACTTATTTCTACTCATAGGCGGATTTAGGGGGGGGGGGGGGGAGGCAGGGGGCCAAGTTTTGAAGAGATAAAGTCACTGGACGCAGCCAATCGCATACCTACACCTATTGGTAACATAATGTAGAGATGTACCCACAGTCAACAGCCCATGGAGTTTCCGTCCTGTTCGCCTTTTATTTTATCAATACTTATTTGCAGGTTCAGCATATCATATCGACGATGTCATACAACCCCAATGAGATGACTGTCTATGGCTACTTTTCTCTTGATGCCTCCTTAGCGTTTAAGGTAAGGATAAATTAATTAATAGCTCCTGTATATGTAATTATTGACTAACATTTGCATTTTTAATCGTGTCCCCCGACACAGCTATATATGTTACGGCTAAAGTCCGAGGTGAGGCTACACCTAGGTTTAGCCGGTTAATGCTAGGTGTAGCCGACCTCAGTCAGTTAAAGTTAGATGTAGAAGATTTATTTTCCGCCTTACATATTTAAATCGTTAGACAAGTTGTTATCAACACGTTTAATTGTTGTTGTATGGTGATCGTCGTAAAATTAGCATTAAGTATTCCTTAATGATGAATTGAGAACTCTGGAATGAGGAAAAATCGGATCTGGTGCATCACCGGCTGCTACCGCAGCACGCTCGCTTCGCTCGCTCGGCTCACACGTTGTAATCACTGTTCAAACCTAACCTATCCAACTAATGTCGGTCTGCCCGCTCTGCCCTAAACTTCTTTATAAAAACAAGTTTTTTTAAACATTTTGTTCACACCTTTAACCGAATGCGGTCGGCTACACCTAGGTGTAACCGGCTAAACCTAGGTGTAGCCGCACTTCGGACATTAGCCGTGACATACCTAGTCAGGTCATAAGTATTGTCACACAGTAAAAACTTTTCTTTTAGAATGCTGGCCACAAAAAAGTTTATTGATTTCGAATTTCGAATTGTTCATGAAAATAAAAATGTATACTTTTTAGAATTTTACTCATTTTTAAATATGGAGTGGACGCTTAAAGAAGACCGTGTTGCAGTTATTGCGTTGCATCGTTGCGGTTACGCGCCAATTCAAATTTTTGACATACTGAAAAATTTGAATATAACCAAAAGATTCGTTTATCGTACCATCAAACGATACAATGAAGACTCTAGTGTAGATGACAGGTCAAGAAGTGGTCGCCCTCGGTCTGTTAGGACTCCAGCAGTGATAAAAGCTGTGAAGGCGCGAATTCAAAGAAATCCCAAACGTAAGCAGAAACTGTTGGCCCTTCAGATGGGGTTAAGCAGAACCACGGTAAAAAGGGTGTTAAATGAAGACTTAGGGCTTCGGGCATATCGAAGAAAAACAGGAAATCGTTTAAATGCTCGTCTAATGGACCTGAGACTGAAGAGATGCCGCGCTTTGTTGAAGCGGTACGCGAGAAAAAAATATCGAGAAATTCTTTTTTCGGATGAAAAAAATTTTACCGTAGAAGAGAGCTACAACAAACAAAATGATAAGGTGTACGCACACAGTAGTGAAGAAGCGAGCAACCGTATTCCGCGTGTCCAACGAGGTCATTTTCCATCCTCGCTCATGGTATGGTTGGGAGTTTCTTATTGGGGCTTAACAGAGGTACATTTTTGTGAGAAAGGTGTAAAAACGAATGCAGTTGTGTATCAAAATACAGTCCTGACGAACCTTGTGGAACCTGTTTCTCATACCATGTTCAATAACAGGCACTGGGTATTCCAACAAGATTCGGCGCCAGCTCATAGAGCGAAGAGCACACAAGACTGGCTGGCGGCGCGTGAAATCGACTTCATCCGGCACGAAGACTGGCCCTCCTCCAGTCCAGATTTGAGTCCGTTAGATTACAAGATATGTCAACACTTGGAGGAAAAGGCGTGCTCAAAGCCTCATCCCAATTTGGAGTCACTCAAGACATCCTTGATTAAGGCAGCAGCCGATATTGACATGGACCTCGTTCGTGCTGCGATAGACGACTGGCCGCGCAGATTGAAGGCCTGTATTCAAAATCACGGAGGTCATTTTGAATAAACTTTATTGTCATAAGAATCTATGTTTTGTTAAGTTCATTTTGGTATATAAATGGTTACATAATAAATAAACTTGTTCCAATAATTTTATATTAAACATGTGACAGAATTTATGACCTGACTAGGTATATATAAATCAATGTTGAATCCATCGAGTTGAATCCCGACTCCCGACTTAGGGCTTGTTCACGTGAACACGCGGGCGCGGGCGCGAATTTAGCGAAACTAAATTTAATTTAATCGATTATAATTACTCTACTTCACGTCCTTAATAATTTCTATTCGTTAGATGAACCTATTTAATTAAGAAAATAAAAATATGAGAAATTATGAAGAGTCAAAATGTAAAGGCCCCAGTACACAATGGCCCATGCTGGCCCACTATAGGCCATCGCCATTGTGTACAGGGAGTAATGGTATATGATGGCGGACAATTGTCAATCGTGGCGCGCAATCGGGGAGTTGTCGGTTTTTTGGGCACACTTCAAAGGAATCGTGGCGTAGCGTGGCCTGTGGTGTTCACACAATCAGCCATTGTTTAGTTCGTCACCGACTACCGACCGCTGACCGGGATAGTGCTTGTCCTGTTCCGATGAATGGTCAGCATCCACCATCGCCTTTTGCGCCATTTCTTTTTTATAACTTTGTGACGGTACACACTTCTGTAATACTTGTAAACAGTATTACATCTCTCCAGCAGAGAAACTTCCACCCGGCAGTGATCTTCCCTGGCCAATCTGGAAATCTTTAAATAGACTCCGCGCTGGTGTTGGAAGGTCACAAGAAAACCGGGTCCGGTGGGGTTTCTCTGCAAACGATAAATGCGACTGTGGAGCTATCCAATCCATGGACCACCTTCTCCAATGTCCCAGCTGCCCTGTCATATGACAGGGCAGCTGGGATTGGCCTCGACGAGATCCTGCTTTGTACATATGTACAAAGCAGGATTTCGTCGAGGCCAATGACAGAGCTATAGCTCTGTCCACCTACTGGTCCAAGCAGCTATAGAAAAAAAATATATAAAGCCATTTCGACTCGAAAAGAAGAACAGTATATAAATAAATAGCCGCAGCCGTAATAACTTCTACGTCCATCGCAAGTGGTTTGCCAGGCAGCAATGAGACATGCGCCACTGTGTGAACACCAAGTGATCGTGGCCTACAGTTGTGCATTGCAAATCGTTGCCCATCAGAGGCCATTGTGTACTGGGGCCTTTATAGATTTCTTAAATTTAAAACGCGCTATAGTGGCGCCCCGCAAAAGTTACTCCTTTCGTGAAAAGCACTATTATATTTACGCGAATTCGACTTGCGAAGTTATGCCTTGGTCCCTCCTATCACGTAAGTCCGAGGTATTACTGTAGTAGCTACTAGTATCTAGACTTGGGAACATAATTTCTGGTTGCCTATGTCATAGACCTATGTTAAGATTTAATTTCCACGAGCTATTATAATAAGTATTTTTGCATTTTTCAGATTGTGGCTTCAGTGGCGATGTATATTATTATTTTAGTTCAACTCGATAAAAAAGAGTAGATCTAAGGACTTGTATTAAATAAATTAAACCGAAAATGATGTAAAGTATTTTTTAATGTCCACTAGCAATTGCTTTAGTCGTGAGCCGACACAAGGTAAAAAACTAAAACATTCACTTTTATGTATAGTCTGTGCAGGGACTCGTGCCTAAAACAAGCACATGCCAAAATACAAAATGTGTTGTTATTAAGTCAGTTACATGTTCCTCTAAAATAGGGAATAATATGGATTATTGCTTATTTTGTAGTGAAAATAATAGATCCAAATTAAAATTTTGATCATTAAATGCAATACTTCATTAGTTCAACTAAAAAGAGATAATTTTATATGATTTCAAGTGTCCAATTTTTTTTCGAGGGGGCCCAAAGTGAAAACTCATAAAAATAATTATAATAATTAATCAATTAAATTGCATTTTGAAGCCAAAACGTATAAGCTGTTCAAGAACTTTTTTTTAAAATGTTAAATATATAATTATTTTCGCGTCTCTTTGTAGTTTCTGAATTAAGCGCCGATGAAAACTTCACAACCCAACTGGGAAGGACCCAGGCCCTGCACTTTGTTTATTTTTGTAGTAAAGACAAACTGCTAAAAGACCGCATTTTGAGATAAAGAGTTGTGGTATTTGCATTGTGCTCGTTTTAGGGGCTACTATTGCTGTTGCTTACAATGTCAAATGAATTGGAAATTATTTTTAATTTTTATTATCTGTGGCATTCATTCATTTACTTCGTTAACGAGAGGTGGTGATAGTGGTCCGTATTTTTAAGTTTCTAATTAATTTGTTTCAAATAGTTTATTCGTACAATTTCAACAACGCTGATTTCTATTTTCACAGTGCTGAATCGAATTCCGAGTTTTAACATCTCTTTCGTATTATGGTGAGTACAAATTCATTGTTTCTGGCAGATATTCGATTTCACCTGATTTTGCATTTATTAACGTAAGTTTTAGGGATATTTACTTCATTGGTTTATAGATTTAAACGTAATTAATGATCTAGTCGGCTTTTTGATGTCGTAACAAGTTGGTATTTCATTGCCGGCGACATGAGGCGGCGTAGCCATTTTGAGTAATCGAAATGGCCGGCGGTCGCCATGTCACAGATCACATGTTACAATAATCTTTTTACATTGGTATCGCGGTAGTATTGAGGTTTAACTGAATGATAATTTGGTATAATTGATGAAATATTAGTGTGGATGGTAAGGGAAGACAAATGTCGCGAGTAATGTATGTACAATACCGGCAATTAAGACCTAACGCTCGCGCCCCACATAATATAGTGCAGGTAGGTGCGGATTGAGGTGCCTTGTTATTCAGTCAAGCGTATCCTTACTATTTCATTTGATATACTGGTTATAAAACTGTTTACGCCTTTGTAAATAAACGGCATAAACTCACTTGTATTTACTTCGGCTGCGTGCCGACCGTTTCGATCCTGTACGAGGATCTTCTTCAGGGAGTCGCTGCGGTTACGCGCCGGCGTTCGCGCCCCGCTTAGCACTGGCTAAGCGGGGCGCGAACGCCGGCGCGTAACCGCAGCGACTCCCTGAAGAAGATCCTGTTTACGCCTTATTATGATAGTACTTATTTGGATAGGAAAGTAAGGAAATAGTTTCGCATCAGCTGATTATGATGGCCATTTTCTCTGGGTGTCATTGACCTCTGATTTATTGATTTACTGGAGGCAATTCGTTCTATCCCACGTGAAATAAGTAGATAGGCACTCATATAAGTGGCAGTGAAGTGCTAGCAACTTATACCAGTTCCAGTCATCTATTGTAATTAATTATTGTTTCCAACAATATAATATTGGAAGTATTTAGTATTAGAATTTAGTTTCTGTACTCTGAAAGTATGTTCTTATTTTATGTCTACATAGATACATTAGATACATGCAATTAGTCTGAACAATAAATCCTATAAAGATTTTCAATATAAAAAAATTGGTGTCTATTTATTTAATGATTCCTTCAAAGACGACAACCAGTATATTTCATTTTTGTAACATGTAATATTCACAATGAGAATACTGAAGTTGTACAGTACTGTTGCGTTATAGGTTATGGGAATATACTACATTGGATTTCTTGTCATCACTACAACATATAAAATAAAGTTACTTCCCGCGTCTGTCTGTCCCTATGTATGCTTATATCTCTAAAATTATGCAATGGATTTTGATGCGGTTTTCATAAACCCTTCAACCGCGAGCGGCTCAATCGGGCAACCACCCCATTTGAATTTAGGCTTTAACCCTTTAACCGCCACCGTCGGATATATCCGACAAGCCTGTTCTGTTACGTAACCGCCAGAGTCGTATATTTCCGACGAGCCGTATATTTCCGACTGCACTTTAAATCTACATTTTTTAAGTCATAACACTGTATTTTATAAAACTATACTCGTAATTAGACAAATAGTGAATAAAGTTATGATTTACAGTTGGTTTTATGCTTCTCTCCCAAATAGAATAAATATTAGACATCACTTTTATTGTAGGTATTTATAATTCATAAAACTTGCCTGGCGCTAGGGGCACGACAAGTGATTTTAAGTCTGGCGGTTAAAGGGTTAATTTAAGTATGCTAGAAACTAATTCAATCCACTCCCACTAAAAACAATTGAAGCTCTAGTAGTTGAGGAGTTAATAGATAGAGTGATTCAAGAGAAAGGTTTATATGTATAATTGACAACATCTGTGGCGCAGTGGGCTAATACCCGCTTGCAACGCAAAAGGTTGCGGGTTCGATTCCCGCATGGGACAAATGTTTGTGTGATCCACAGGTATTTGTTTCTGGTCTGGGTGGTTTAAATATCTATTATAAGTATGTATTTACAAAAGAAAAGTATATAAGTATTATATCCTTTACCCTAACCACCATATTACAAGCATTAAGTTGCTTAGTTTGGGGTTAGGTGGTGCAAAAAAAAAAAACCAAAAAAAAAAAAATACATGCATAATGAAGTAGAGAAACACTGATAATTTTCTGTTAGATGTAACAAAGTGAGGGTAGGTCTGCTAGTAATGAGATAAAATGAATAATTTTGCTCTTTATAACAGATGGATGGCAATGTGGTTCATCATCCCGTAGTGGCGGGCATGCCAGGAGTAGTTCACGGCATGCCGGTGCACGGCGCCGGACCGGACGGGGAGCACGCGCCGCACGGACCGCGCCGCCGCTACCAGAACCGAGCCAAGCCTAACAACAACCTGGAGAGACTGCCGCTCGACGAGGCTGCTAAGAGGGTAAGACATGAAGGGAGCAGTACACGGCCCGCGCTGTTGCTACCAGAACCGAGCCAAGCCTAACAACAACCTGGAGAGACTGCCGCTCGACGAGGCTGCTAAGAGGGTAAGACATGAAGGGAGCAGTACACGGCCCGCGCTGTTGCTACCAGAACCGAGCCAAGCCTAACAATAGCCTGACTGACCCTAGAGAGACTGTCGCTTGACAAGGCTGCTTTATAGCAGTCTTGTATTCTAGTTGCAGTTGTTTTACCCTTATGGGTAAGACTAGAATGAACAGATGGACGGCAATGTGGTGTGTCAACCTTTGCATACGGTTACAATCTAGCCTAAATTATACCTAACTAATGAGTAATTAGTAGTTTTTAGGAATATTTAAATATTGATAATTAAAACAAAGTTTTTCCTCACATCTTATTAATATAAACATGAAAGTTTGTAAGAAGGATGTCAGGATGTTTGGCACTCTTTCACGCCTAAACTGGTGGACCGATTGAGCTGAAATTTTGTATAGAAATAGCTTAGACCCTGGAATAACACATAGGCCACATAAGTACTGCAGGTAAAACCGCTGGGCCCAGCTAGTTTTTTATAAGTCCTGATGATCACATAGGTATTTCTTCAGTAACAAGCAACCCTTTATTTAGCTTATCAGTGTTTTATAAGTTCAACAATAACCATCATTATTAACCATTAAGATGCATGCAGACTTTTTAATTATTACAAGAAAAATGTAAAAAAAAATTGAGTAGATGTCTTTGGACCTATAGAATCAAATATGAAATAAAAGCAAAAACAAGACAATGGCTATTATCCATTTATTCACCGGGGACGACGAATTGTGCATTCACACAATAGAGTAGCCCAATTTCACCTCTCAATGCTTATCTCTACATTTTGTTTAGGAAATGGAGTCGCTACCGATGAAGACTCCAGTGTCAGTGCTGCAGGAGTTGCTGGCCCGTCGCGGCACCGTGCCCAAGTACGAGCTGGTGCAGATCGAGGGCATGATCCACGAGCCCACCTTCCGTTACAGGGTCACTGTTGCTGATATTGTTGGTAAGTTGGCTTAAGAGCGTATATAGCGAGTGACGCTCTCTCGCTTGCCGAATTTGACAAATTTTGAAATATAAATTTATCTATTTGACAAATTTTGAAATATAAATTTATCTATTTGACAAATTTTAAAATATAAATTTATTGAAAATTTCTTAAGACCAGCCCTCCATAATATTATTGCACACATTTTGAACAGTATGTAGTTAATTTTAGTGTGTGTGACTTGAACTATCTCTATACCAAATTTCATTAAATCAGGTCAGGGGGGGTCTCGGGTAACAGATAGAAGTAGACAGATAGAAACACATTTGTATTTATTTTATTAGTGTGGATGGAACAGCTGACTGGTTACTTTGTAGCTGGTAAATAATTGGAACTGTATAATATCAAAAACACAAAAAATAAATCTTGCTACATACAGAAGGACTAAAACAAATTTTGGGCTCATTTATATGATTCTACTAGCTGCGCCCAGCGGTTTTACTCGCAGTACTTATGTAGTCTATGTGTTATTCCAGGGTCTAAGCCATCTCTATACAAAATTTCAGCTCAATCGGTCCACCTGCGTGAAAGAGTAACAAACATCCAGACATCCATTCTTATAAACTTGCACGTTTATAAGATTAGTAAGATGTTTCATATTATTTACAGCCATGGGCACTGGCCGTTCTAAGAAGGAGGCCAAGCATTCAGCAGCAAAGGCACTGCTTGACAAACTGACTGGGGCTACTCCGGCTGATTCAAACACTAATGGAAATGCTGTGCCTGAGACGTAAGTTCTTTTATTATGTCATCACACAGATACACAAATAGCTTACTTATGCAAAAAATATATTGTGTCTCTATACAAATTGTGCTATGATGTAAGATGTTAAGAGAGATGCACTTGGTACTCTTTCATCCTAAAACTACTGGACTGATAATGTATTTGAAATTAAATGTGTTTTTTCTTACATGCATAAATTTACATGCCTGAGTACTGAATATTGTGGAAAAGTTCACAGATAGGACAGAATAATTATTTTAATAAAAATTTGCACAAAATGGCTTTAAACTTTAAACATGTTAAATTATTATTTAGCTGTGCTTGGCGCTTTTACTATTTATCCTTACTACAGGTCTCTTTAACACTGCATATTAACACAACAGTTGTTTTTGAGGTCGGAACGCGAGTGCTGAAAAACACAAATTTTGTGTTTTGTCAAAGGATTTTTCCATACAAAATTAATTTCAGGCCCCTGGGATAGTTCTATAAAAAGCCAATGTGTTAGTACCTTGTCCTTAAAAATATTTATTATTTATATTATACTTTCAGTGGTACAGTAGTGACATCGTTTGAAGACAAGTTGATCGGCAACCCGGTGGGCTGGCTGCAGGAGCTCTGCATGTCGCGCTTCTGGCCGCCGCCCTCCTACCACGCCGAGAATGAGGATAATGTTAACAGGCGTAAGTTTACTAATTATTACATTCTAGCTGCGGTTTTACCCGCTGTACTATTATAGCCTATGTGTTATTCCAGGGTCTCCCATACCAATTTTCAGCTCAATCAGTCCTCTCGTTTAAGCCTGAAAGAGTAACAAACATACATCCAGACATCCATTCTTACAAACTTTCACGTTTATAATATTAGTAAGATGGGTTTATAGCTTGACTTATAGGACATATAGTTTGACTTTCCCATCAGTTGATAATTTGGCTGGGTTATTTATTAACATTTTTACTGGTGGATGAGTGCTGTGCTAAAAGAACCACTGATTAGGTCCCACCAACTCGTAAACGGTGTCTCGACAGACTCAAAAAAAGATAACGAGATGAGCTCGACATACACCTCAAGGATTGGGTCACTATTGCACAAGACAAATCTATGGAGAGAGGGGAGGGAGGCCTTAGCCTTTTCCAAATCCTTCAAAATTTCTTGTACCACCTCGTTTTTTGAAGTTGTCATGGTTATTATTGGCTCAATTCACATTAAATAATTTAGTTAAAGAGCAATGATAAGCAATAACTGATAAGAAACCCACAGTTTCTATCAAGCTTGACAAATTATGGTTTACCATGTTTCTGATAACAATGTACCTAGTGGCTTACATAACTTTTGCAATTATTGTAGTAGCCAATTGTTTAATTGACCACTCCATGACGTCATGTTTCGACTTTTGTAAAACTCCTGCTCCTATTCCTACTCCGCTCCGCTCCTTCCGCTTTTGTTTGTACCTGGTGCATACAAAAGCTAGCCAGCTATAGCTAGCCACAAGCTAGCCACAAGCTAGCCATCGCAATACAAGGCAATGGAGCCAGAATAATGGGCACCTTTTGCTCCAGGTTCAGTGAGGGGCAGGTTATTTGATTGATTTATTATTATTGTATACTAACTGCGCCCAGCGGTTTTACCCGTATGTGTTATTCCAGATTCCAGTGTTTAAGCTATCTCTATACCAAATTTCAGCTCAATTGATCCACCTGTTTAGGTGTGAGGTAACAAACATTCACACTCACAAACTTTCGCTCTTTTAATGTGATATTTTATGTAATTAAAATGTGACTTGTGAAATAGTTTCAAATATGTCAAAAATACTGATTATCCTCTCAGGTACTGTAATTCTAGGTGGACTAGTAGGTATTTAAACACACAAATAATGAGTATAATAAGAAAGTAAAAATTTCCTGTCTGAAGTCTTAAATCTGCCTAGAGCTGATTCTGGCGTTTCGCCGGCCGCTCCCGGGACATACAAATTACTGGGTAATAACGACTTATGCGCTTCTAGATGCCTCTATATGTAATAATTTATTTCATTTTGCAGGTTTGCCCCACGAGCGTCAATTCACTATCATTTGTACACTGCTGAAGAGGCGTGAAGTGGGCACGGGCAAGTCTAAGAAGCTTGCCAAACGCCAGGCCGCTTACAAGATGTGGCAAGCTCTCCAGGACAACCCTCCCGAATCCTTCCAGAATGAGGAAGAGGTAAGAAATGAAACTTGAGAATACTGCTAATAATTCAAATTGTGGCGATATTTACTAATATTATTATGAGGTGTTACAAAAGGATTATACCTACTCAAATTATTGAAGTACAAAAACAACCTTTACAACTTTGGAAAATCTAAAGTTTCCATTGAAGTATTAATTAAAGAGCTTTTTGTAACCCCTAGTTTTATCTAATCTCCTAGTTTTGACTAATCATTTTATAACTTTTATATGAATATAATAGGTATAGCAAAGCATTGTAAACCCTAAAATCATTTCAATAACTTCAAAATTGACCACACTACACAAACTTCTTCAAAATTGTTTGACACTAACAGATGTTGACTAACACGCGCCTGACCGGCTCTTTTGTATCATTCCCTTGTTGCACTTGGCCAGGTGTTTTGCTATCTTTCGGTCGGTAACACCAGGTTCGAATGGACAGAAAGGTCAAGTCACGGTAAAGAGGAATACAGTATTTTGACTCCATAGAAACGGTCGAACTCAAGGTCGCGCGAGATCGGCTCGCGTTCGACAAGGATTAGCAAGCAGCGAGGATGTTGTAATAGTTTTTTATGCAGTAAGCTTTCGAGTAATGATTGTAAATTATTCGTAATATCACAAAGAATTTAATTATTTTTGATATTTTGAGTTATTTACAATGATAACGTCAATTCGACCTCGCTGCTTGCTGATCCCTGTCGACCGAGGCGCGAGCTCGCGCAACCTTGAGTTCGACCGCTTTAATAGAGTGAAAATACTGTGTATTATCTCTTTACCGTGGTAAAGTGTTTTTATAATCCGTGTTGTTTTCTAGGGTGGTCTCGCGTCGCGTTATGCCGACTTGAAAGATAGTAAAATCGCTACTCTGACTACAAGTCACAGCCACAAGGTGTCGCAGTTTCACAAACATCTCAAACAGTCTGTCGGCCCCAACCTGGCCAAGTTGCAGGTACGACGCATTTTCATTACTAAGCATGATTGTTGTGTTACATTTTACTTCACATTTTTTTCTTTTTCTCGTGATTAATGCATGCTGAGTGCTAACATGTTGATTTTTATTATACATTCTGATTATAAAAAATATGATTCCATTTGACCATTATGAACACTACTGATTCAAGGAATACAATTTTGTGAAAACGTGAAAAATTTGTTAAGGGGCTAAATTGAATAACTTTACAAAGTTTCCTTTTAAACGATATATTAAGATCACAGTCTTTCTATATTTTATGTTGTGATTTGTGGTGAAACATATTATTATGCACGATAATGACTGTCCAATTAGTAATGAATTAATGTTACAAGTGCACATATTGCTAAATTTGAGTAATGTGTTATCTAAACTTGATATTTGTTTGCAGTCGACTCCGCTGAACAACAAGGACTTCAACTTCGTCCAGTTCTTGCAAGAGATCGCCTCGGAGCAAGCGTTTGAAGTGACCTACGTGGACATAGAAGAGAGGTCCATGACCGGACTGTGCCAATGCCTCGTCCAGCTATCCACATTGCCTGTCGCCGTGTGCCAGGGAGCCGGCCTCACCAGCAAAGACGCCCAAGCCTCTGCCGCACAAAACGCCCTCGAGTACCTCAAAATCATGACCAAGAAGTGAATGACTCATCATCTTGCGACATCAACGCGAAACTCTTAGTCCTGGCTAGGAGAAATCCCCGTTTGATAGCAATAATTTACTGTTAGCTCGCGGTTGATGTCGCCAGGTTTTGAGACAAAACTTAATATTTATCATCACTTCCCATTTGAATAATGGCATTATGTCTCGAGTGCCAGCAGCACTTCGGGCTATGCTTTATAACTGGCATATTTGCAGTATCTTACTTGTGATTTTATTTTCTTAGTGTTTCTCTCTTCGTGTAAGTTTGAATTTTATTATTTTGTAGATGTTCATTTCTTTAGTAAAAAGTGTTCATCGGCGAGTGATCGTTCACTTGTACTACGACTGCTAATGTGCGAGAGTAATTGCATAGCCCGTAAACATAAAAGAATCAAAGTATGGAGTGGTCATATAAAATAATACAAGCTATACTTTGCATAGAATTAGTGTAATTTTCCCAGCGTGGAAATTACTGAAATAAGTATAAAAAAAATGAAAAATACAAAAAAATATATAAAATGTAAAAAAATACAAAAAAAGTGTGGACTATATTTCCAGTTTAATATTCAGCATTATTTAGGCATGTTTTTGCATTCGTATTTAAATATTATGACTTATCTATTATCTACTTATCAAAATCGAGGTTAGCTTTTAAATGTAATTATGTAATCACGGCGTAGCCAGTCATGTTATAAGTAATGATAACATTGTGTTTGAAACAGGCATATATCAACTTTTGTTAATTTAAATTTAGTTAAGTGTTGTGAGTTGATTACTCTTAACATGCTGAGCATTAAACGGAAAACATATTCTCAGCTAGAATAAATAAGTCTTGTTGACGAACCGCCCGACCTTTGCTTTGTAACAAGCTCCGACGCGCAGTCAACTAACTCTCTTGAACTTGAAAGAACTTTTTACAAAGTGCAAGGGTTGGAAATATATGAATGGATGAAAAGAGGCAGGATTGTAGATCGTTATTATTTTTGTACCAGTGATGTCTAGGTTTTCTTTTGAATTCATGATGGAAAACTTTGCAGGGAAGCTGAGAACTATGCGCTAGGATGATAATATCACTGGAATTAGTGGTGGAGAAGTTAGGATCCCTTGCCTGTGAAAATGGGCATTATTTTAATGCAAAGTATAGAGGTTGTAACATTTTTACATGTACAGTGTCGTCGTCGATGCTTACCGAGTGTCGAGAATGTTTGGGCAATGACGAGGAACCTGCACGCACCAAGTTTCTTTTAAATTGAATGGTGTGAGTTCAACCTGCCCTTGTAAAACATCGCACTGTTCAAGTTAGAAAAGACTACTCGAGTAAAGGATTGGAGTTCTGTTCAACCAAGACCGACTAAATCAAATATCACGTCGTTTCTAACGTGACATTCAATTATTGTTTTGTGTTTAGTGAGTCTTGGTTTTACTTGTTCTTGCGGATATATCGCAAGAATAATATTAATAACGTAGATGTATTGTCACTAACATCAGCTTTTTAGTTTGAATTCACTTTCATGCTCATGAAATATTTAATAATAAAATGGTTTATTTATATCGCTAATGCATTGTTTATGCTATAACTTCATGTAATAAATTGGTGTTGCTTATATTCAATAGCAAATCTCTTTTATTTCGATCAATACCTTAAAGTGTAGTTGTGAAAATGTAGTACATAGAAGAAATGTACTACATTTCCATTAATATAATAAGGATACTTTCTCTTGTTCTGGGGCCTAGTCTTTTCTATAATCACTAACGCAAAAATTTTACCTTTACATACTTAGGTTTATTTAATTATGGCGGATATTACATTATTTTTTTTAGTATCAGTTAGTCCAGTTATAACTACTAGCGATTGTGGAAAAGTTAGCGCGCCCTTGACTTATCACACTTTGTAACAACCAAAGAGAAACTCAATCTGCCCTGTCGGGCAAAAATAAAACTAATAATGTGTTCTTGACGTTAGTGACCAACTCACTTAGTGCACTTATTCGCGCGCAGTTTTAACATTCTCAGAAAATAATAGACGTCAAAGGAATTTTTAATGTGAATTTGACAATGCACACGTACATTTGCATAAAGTGGGGTGCGTTAGTTAGAGGAACACTATGTAATTTAAGAGTGATTTCTACCTTAGCACGGTGAAAAGATATTTACTGTAGTAATGAAGAAATTACCAAAGAATTGTTTGAAAATGTTTATTCAATTATGTAAGTACAAATTACACATATTTATTACAATTTAAACTTTTTCTTACCACTAAATTTAAACTGACCTAACTTATTTTGTCTTGTTACAGAAGCAACGGTTTGATAAGGACTGTTTCGTCGAGTTGGATTTTCATACATATTTTGATAGGAAAGTGTGGGAGTGTGAAATATTTTAGACGTAGAAATATCGCAACCTTCGTCATTCTGAGATAATGTCCAGGTTTCCACTGCTGTAAGGGGTGTTGGGGTGAAATCAACTTGAGACTCGTCTACATAACTTTCTTGTGTTGTATAATAATTTTCGTAGTGATTCCACTGCATAGGTTCATAACAATCCGTAGAAATTAAGGAATTGTTTATTTCTTGTGAAAGTTCAGTTTCATTACCAAATTCTGGTGGAGGTGGTACTATAAGATCATTTAAATCATCTTTGCCGATAGATTGGAGAAGCATTTTAGGGTCAAACATAGTCTTGTCTATATTGAATTCTTGTTCTGGTGAATTTTCAACCATTGTTATTTCAGGCAATTGTAATTCTGGAATAATTTCGTTAAAGTCTTCAATAACAGTTGCATTTTGAACTGTATATTCATTGTAGTTAGTTTCATTATTGAATTCTAGTTTCTTTTGTGGTGTATGATGTTCAAAGATTACTTCTTGGTCTTCTTTTTGTGTTGGAGTCTCTTTCTGTTCTTCTATATTTTGAACATGAGTACTTTCTCGTTTAGAAATCTCGCTTATATTTTGAATAACAAGTGTAGATTCTCGTTTAGAAATCTCGCTTATTAGTGTCTTTGGTAAGGGAGCATCAATATTATGTATATGGGTTATTTTGAAAGGTCTCTTAATTTTCTCTTTTGGTTGACTCAATACTTTATCTGCTATTCGAGGCTGGGAAGGCGTTACTGCAGTATTTTTATTTGTTTTCCTGAAAATGAAATTGAAATAATAGTGTGATCTGGTTAACTTTTTAAAGGTTTATTTAAATATTATGTAGGTACTTACCCTAAAATTTTACTGTACTTCCGAAGAATGTGATTAACTTTATTTCCTTCCGGTTCAGAATTTTCGTTTGTCTCAGTGTTATTATTAATTTTACCTATTTCTTCCGTCTTTGAATTCTTTTTATCTAGATTATTAGAAATATCATTTTTTTCAAGAACACTTGTCTTTGCTGCCTCGTTTTGTGGCATTTGTCTAAAGCTTTGTATCTGGGCAGTTTTTATTCCTTCTCCTGATATGAAATGTTCAGGTATTTTGTCTTTCACTATTTCGTGGTTTCTTTTTATCTTGTTACTATATAACACTAAAGCATTTGTAGTTCCTCCTACTTCATGATGAAATTCAGAAGCTCTTGGTGATTTAAACTCCAGACTTTGGCTCATTATATTATCACGTTGCCTCATGTATCGCTTGTTACATGTTGCCTTTTTAACTGTTTCCAGTTGATTCTTATTATGTGCAAGAGGTTTTGGTGTTTGGTATTCTGTGTTTCTTACAACCTTATCATATTTTCTCGTGTTTCTTCCATAATGGGGCACAAGAATCTGTTTATTTCTATACAAATTAGTATGACCTTCAAATGGTTTAGGCAAATTAAATTCTAATCTTTTCTGTTCATTATGCGATTCTTCCTGTGTGTCTACATGTTCATCATTATCTTTCTTTCTTTCAGAGATAATTTCTGTTATATCCAAATCCATTTTAATTTTTCTTATAACTTGTATTACAGAATCGTCGGTGCTTGTTGAAGCTACATCTATCTTAGTGTTTGAATATGAATACTTTCTTATCTTTTCGTTGTGATTCCTATTTAGTATGTCTTTAGCGTTGTGTTTTGTGTAAATCGGTCTTGTGTTACTACTATTCGAATTATTGTCGCTTATAAATGTTGGAGTTATACTTGGACGATCGTTTATGCTGAGCTGTGATTGATTTATTTCTCTGGACGTTGATATTATATTTGCATTTGGTTCTATGTGTTCCACATGTGGTTGACATTCATTGGTAGCATAACTTGTGCCTACGCTTTCTTTTTGATTTTCTGGATGTTTACTTAATACAGCTGTTGGTCCCAAATAATTTTTCAAATGTTGGCTGCTATTCTTCATCGAAGTCATCAAATTGTGATTATCGTGTAAAACTAAACTCATGTTATCATTATTTAAACTTTGGTCTTTTTCTACAATATCAAGTTCAGAATCTTGGACTATGTTTGGATTGTCATATATGTTTTGTGCAGAAATAAGTGAATTGGAATTAATTCCGTCGCCATCGTCTTGAACTACATCTCCTGATTCCGTGAGGTCTTTAGTTGGTTCAATATCTAGTAAAACTACATTTTCGTTTATATTTACAGTGTCCAAGCTCTGGTATTCTTCATAACATTTAGCCTCAGGTCTGTACACCTTTAAATCTTTTCCCTCGACAAAGTCCATCGCTTGATATGAATTGTGTTGCGAGACATCGATACAATATTGCTCATTATTAATATCAAAGTTGCTTCCAAGTATCTGCTGATCTTGCGCTACATTACCATCACAATCTACATCACCAGTGTCATTAGTAGTGTCATTTGGTTCTATAAGTTCAGTAATTGTATCCGGTACTTTGAAATTTCTTTTAGTATGTTCCAAATATTTTTGAATGTGAGTTTTAATCGTTTCTGAAAATCCTGTATTAGGTGTAGGAGCTCTTCTATCTTCTAAACTCAAATCCATCTTTTCTTCTAGCGCATCAATAAAATTATAATTTGATTTGGCTTTGTGCGATCGTCTATTAGGGTTATTCAAAGGTTTATTGTTTTCCATTGTCAGTTTTTTAATGTAAGGACTAGGTTCTATGGTAGAACCTTGGATGTTCAGTGATGTATTTTTTGCTGCCGAACGATGAACACGAGACGGAACTAAGTCGTTGCTCTTAGAAATTTCATTCTCAATATCATTCAATATACTGTCTATGTTTTCGTCGTCTATTAAATCATCATCATCAACTATGATTTCATCATCCCATACTTTTACAGCTAAACTGCTAATTGTCGGTGCACTAATTCCAGAATTAGTATGCACATTTCCTGGTAATTTTTTTTCTATTCCTGAAAGTTTTGGTGTTTCAGACTCTTGGTTGTGCGTTAACTCTTGCAGGATCTTACTCGACATCACAGTTGACTTATCCAAATCTTCTTTCAGTTCTTTTGATGTTTTTCCAAACGATTCTTTAAGAACTTTGAATTTCTCTATTAGAGTACTATCTCGTTTCTTCTTTTCTTTGGACTGTGTAATGTCCTCTGCATTCTTCCTTTTGCGTTCTTTGAACGTGTCCGTTATTACAGTTTGTTTGATTGCTGGTCGTATGAATTCTTCGTTTTCGAAATGTGAAGAATATACGGATTCTAAATCTTTGAAAACGTATTCACAGTGTGCGTCAATACCAACTGTAAAAAATATAATTACCTATATTATTTTTGGGTCATTTTTATAAACTAAATGCTATTTGTTATCAACAAGTGTATTACCGAAACTTGAGCTGATGCATTCAGCGAACATTTTGTGTTCAAAGCTGTGCTTTCTGGTTATTTTATGGGTGATGGTTCCGTCGTAGACACTTAACAAGTCTCGGTCCCTAAAAGTATTAACAAGATAATTAAATTAGCTAAATATTATGTTTTATGGCTATGTAATTTAAACAATATTTTCCAAAACTATGATTATGTGCTGCTGGAATAATGAGGTATTACGTATCGGGTCTGATCTCGTGTGATATACCTTGTAACTCATCAGACGTGTCCGCCTCGGACCAGTGGTGGTCTGTCAGCTTTCACGCCTGAGTAGTTAGGTGCCGGCCGACTCCTATTTAAAGAATAGAGCATGAGAGGGTCGGGTTTCCGTGGGTTGAGTTACCGAGGCTTGGGGAGAGAAAGTGTCAAGAATTTATATAAAGAAGGGCGCCAGACACTTGCTCCGCCAACAAAGGTGTTCCGTGAATTCAAACAAAAGTTTTCTAATAAAATGTATATTATCTGCCAAATATTAGCTTCTTAGTCCTTTAGGTTATAATCTAAGTTCGATTATCTCTAGTAATCACAAGAGTTAAAGTAATTAAAATCTTGGGCGGCTAGCGGCCCTTACAAAAACTAAATATCAATAGGGTAGTTACAACGTTACTTAAGCATAGCCACAAAATAGACCAGAAACACTGGTCGTCACAATAGGTTATCTAAAAATAATAATATAACTGGTAGTTTACAAACACTGGTGACTTACAACACCGTGTATACATATGAGTCTCGATAAGTTTCGTAGTTAAGTAAAATAAGGGGCCTATGGCACCGCCGATATAAAGGGCATCTAAAGCGCCATAGTTAAACACTGTAGTTGAACGCTGTTACTAAACCAGCGTAGGTAGACACTGTAGATAAACTGGTGGCAAAAAGCACCGTCCATAAAACCGGGGCAAAAACACCGTCCAGAAGAACGCCGTAGTTAAACAGGTCCGTAACAAAAACCAGCGTAGTACAAACACCGTTCCAAGCGTAGGGCAAACAACCACGTTTCCAGCGTAGGGTAAAAACGATGTCTCACGCGTAGGGTAAACACTATTTCCAGCGTAGGGTAAACAATATTTCCAGCGTAGGGTAAACAATATTTCCAGCGTGGGGTAAACAACCACGTTTCCCGCGTAGGGTAAACACCCTGGAACAATACAATTCCAGTGTTAAAATAACTATAACCACAAAAAGAAAAGAACGCGGCCCTAGGTACACTTACCACGTTTCCAGCGTGGGTGTTATTTCCATAGATAGGAGGTGGAGCGACGCGACAAAGCTGCTGCTCGACTCCCAGGCCGATGAAAAATTCGGTATAAACTTGAAATAAGTCCAACACAAATGGAGGAGAGGCTCCCGGGCACGACTATCTGCAAGTGTGGCGCGAGGGCAAAGCCCGAAGGCCTGCCCCCACGCCGTTATCACAATTTTTTCAAGCGACCTTCCACCAATCTCTCACAAAAAAGAAAAAACCAAGAATGGCCGCGGTCAGTGTGACCAGCATTACCATCGAATAAAAATTCTACCAAAAGTATAAAAAAACGAGATGTTAGAATTCACCAAATATGAGAAAAACTGAGTTTCCTAAAGCCAAATATTATTAAGTCCAACAATCAAAATACTCTGTATATCAAAACAACAGAAACCCGAAGACACCCTGAGAGAAATTGACCTACAACGAATGACCCCACCTTCGAAGAGCTGATACGAAGTCAACGTTTATTTTGGAGGACATTTCCCTCCGAATATCAACGTGAAATTGAATCTAATTAGAAAATATACCAAAACAGTAATTACTTTCATTTTCCTAATCATCTACTAAAATGTCATAAAGTTTATTACCTGGTCACACCAAATAGTTAACTTTTTAAATAAGTTCCATTACACACGTCGAATCCTCAAAAATGATTAAAAAACCGATAAAATCGATAATTTCTTTATGGTTTTTTGGTGACACTTGGCACCATGTTTTGCATATGTCAACTTCAAATGGCAACCATCAATGAACGTCAATGTCATATGATAAAATGTTTTGAAATCAGGTTCTAACAAAATTATTACTTTTTTTATGAATTTACATAATATTATGTGAAAACCAATTAAATGGCAGATTATTATTATCTTCCATGGAAAGTACTAAGTGACATTATGATTCTAAATGAAAGGATTAAGTGCTAAAGGTAATTTTGTTACAGTTCCCCTCAAGTTGGATAAGAAAATTTTTATTTGCTCCAAATAAAAATTTTCGCCTAATCTTAGCAAACTCCAAAAGAAAGCTACTGAGTTTACTAAAGTCTTAAACAATCTCTATCTAAAAATCTTCGGTCTAAATTCCATTCTCTAGGACCCCAAAAACTAATATTCAAAAAGATATTCCCAAGAACTCAACAAAACAAAGAGGCTTCGCTAGATCTAGTCCCCCTAACAATCATCCAACCAAGTTCTCATACTAACTCCTCCTCCGTACAAGGTATATATAAAAATATAATAAACATAAATTATAACCTTTCTTACACACTTACATTCTTCACCTCAATCCCGCAAATTTACTTCTCTCACGACATGTCAACTATAAATAACACTCATTCTTTCAAACGTACCCAGAATCGTATCAGAACCTACTCAGCCGACTATCCAAGTGACTAAAACCTAACTCCACTCTAATCTAACTACAGACAACTACACAAATAAAATTCTGCATGCAACAAACTGGTTTTAAAATTACCAGGGTCATTAAAAAACTTACACCAACTATACAGTCTTACCAATAAAAAGAGGCGACACACGCCCTCATAAACCTACAATCAGCATGCACAATCTAAACCAACAGAAGATCTAGTGACTGGTACAAAAAGGCGCTGCAGAGTCGTAGAGGCCACTTGACTCTAACAGCTTGACCAAACCCAGTCAAAAAAGATTACTCCTACCTAAAATAAAACTAGGAAGTCTTAACATAAGAAAGGGGTGACACACGCCCTTATCAAAGTCTCAAAGAGGCGACTAAGTGTTTGAATGTGTATAACAGGCGCTGCAGAGTCGTAGCGAAGGCAGACTCTAACAGCTTAACACACCAAACACTGTCGAAAGGATTGCTTTAAGCAAATCAGAGAGGTACCTATACCATTTAACGAGTGAGGTAAGGACCTATAAACGGGCTTCAATGCGTTAACCACCATTATAGCAGAGCGATGGCCAGGGATACACCGTGAACAACAAAGGAGCTACGGTGCCCTGTGCGACATTGAAAACACACTAAGGCGACTAAGTGACTGGACAGTCAGATCTGACCAGCACTGTCGAAATGCTTCCCACTAAGTGGCAAGACTTTAGGCGACTTTGTGTCTGGCCTACAAGGCGCTGCAGAGTCGTAGTACTAACATAGACTATGACAGCTATAAATACCGGACACAGTCGAAGGAATACCATATACAGGTACTCAAAGGCGATCTAGCGATTAGCTTCTAATAAGGCGCTGCAGCGTCATAGTGATAACACAAACCCTGACAGCTTGATAAGCTAATCACGATCAAGGGTAGCAGACCCTAAGAACTAAAAAGTTCATATCAAATCCAAAAAGAGGAGGCGGCACTGCCGCGGGTACAAAGTCCCATACGTAGTAACAAAGTTCCTATAAAAGAGGAAACTAATAAACCTTCCTAACCAAAAGAGGAGGTTACATATTAATCCAAGTCAGAGTTTTATAAATACCCCTACATTCAAAACAAAGGGTAACAGAGTTCAACCTAGGTACGATAAAGCCTAGTCGAACAAAACCAAAAGTAATAATTTAGTCGGTTGTAGAGGGAACATCTCCTGGACAAACCAGATCCTTCAGATGGAAGTCTCCTAAATTCTTTCCATCCAGGGATTTCAAATTAAACACCAAGGGACCTAATTTCTTATGTATGACACACCGCTCATATTTAGGAGCAAGCTTGGCAGAGAAGTACTTTGACGCGTTTGATAGCGGAAAACATTTCTTATATATTATCTGACCCTCTTGCAGTTCCATTGGCCTTCGTCGCAAATTATAATATTTAGCATTGCGAGTATGGGCTTTCAGCAAACTTGCCCGCACCTTGTCGAATGTAGTTTTTAAATTCTTCAGCGAATCAGAGAATCCGTAATCAATGTCTTGAAGTATATCCCGATCCTGAGGATTCGGCGAGTTGTAAAGAGTCCCGTCTATTATCATTTCCCTTCCGTGCATGAGATAATACGGAGTATATCTCGTGCCTTCGTGTACCGCCGTGTTCAAGGCGCATTGTATCTCAGCCAAGTGGAGATCCCAAGTTCTATGATCGGCACTCACATACGATGCAATGGCTCGTACTAATTCGCGGTTTACACGCTCGGTCTGGTTCGTTTGTGGATGATAACGGGGGATGTAAAAGACATGAGGGATGTTATATTTTAGCACACAGTCTCTGAATTCCTTCGAAGTAAATTGAGGACCATTGTCAATATACAGATATTTAGGAATACCATGGACTAGGAAGATTCCCGTCTCTAAGCACTTTAATATAGACTTGGTCGTAACATTCCTAAGAGGAAATAAGGTTACGTATTTACTAAAGTAGTCAGAACATACGAACAAATATCGGTTCCTACCATATGACGGCGGAAAAGGACCAAGTATATCACAGGATACAGCTTCTGCGGGTCGTGTAATGCGCCGAGGATTACCCATCCTTCCTCCAGGAGCGACATTCACAGGTTTATACATCTTACATATCCCGCAAGCTTCCACATAATCTTTCACGTCCTGATACAAAGTAGGCCAGTAATAAGCCATGGCAATTTTCTTGTATGTTTTAAACACGCCAAAGTGTCCAGACTTAGGGTCATCGTGACAAGACAGTAAAATTTCAGTCCTGTTCTCATAGGGAACAATTAGTTTCCAATCAAATTGGGAAGAGTCTTGAAACTTATTTTTAGAAAAACGCAACAGTCTACCGTTTTCAATTTTATAATTTATATATTGGGTAGGTTGCTCGGAAACATTCTTCCACAGATCAATATACCAAGGATCTTTGGTACAGTTTACATCAACAGAGTCTATCTGTATACGGGACAACGTATGAGCCACATAGTGAAACTACAAGCACAGTTAGACCCGTTGTATTTTAAATTTAATGAATTTAAGTTCAAGTGACGTTAATTTTTAACAAAAATCTCTTTGGTGACCGTCCTAACTTCAACATCAGTATTATCTCCTGGAGAGTCAGAATCAGATAAGGAAGTACATTCCTCTTCTAACAAGCTACTCAATAGTAAAGAAATGTGTTGTTTAATAGCAGTGACATCAGTCGATCCTGGTAAACGTGAAACGCGGCACCGAAGATAACGAAGCCTACTACTAAGTCGGGCCTTCGTGGTGGCCGATAACCTATCAGCATCAGATCCTATCTCCTTCTCTATGTCATCTACCTTTTGAGTACAAACAGACAATTCCTGTTCAGCTTTAACTGGTTTCAACTCGGACAGTTTGATACTACCTCGTCGAGCAAATTTAGATGTGTCAGTAAGAATTTTCCTTAAACTGTCTCGTCGTGACTCGGGGTCAATATCTAAATGTCTAATAAATAATTCATGAGTAATCTCATCCTTCAAAAGGTGAGAAATCTTCCCGCCAGCACTGATAAAGTCCATATTTCAAAAATTAAAGTGAAAAGAAAGAAACCAAGCAAAGTTCCAAGTTTGGAAATATTTGAATTTAATATTCTCGTCTAAACACGAGTTATCAACAAAAGATTTTATTAATTTAAAATTTTGTAAGTCTACGAGTACTAATAAGTCAAATTTAAAAAGTTAATACTTGATTGTCTTCTATTAAAATGCTCAAAATTAAGTAATACTATAGTTCACTACTACAAACTCAACACCAACCTAATCGACAAAAGGTTAAGAACAATCCTAATCAACAAAAGGTTAAAATTTAAATTACACCCAAGTTCGAAATTATATTCCACTAGCAAATCCACCTAAATCCAATCCCGTTGTAAAAAAATATCATAGTATTCATCTGAAGTAACTAAAGTTCAAAGTTCAAAAGTTCCAAGACCAAAATCACCAATCACCTATAAAAAGAATCCAAAGTCAAAATTCAAATTAAATATTTCCAGTAAGAATCCCTTGTGCTTCCTGCTAAAAGCACTAAAACATTGCTATTACCAAAGATAGCAACTATAAAATGAAATCTAAGTTCCCAAGTAAATGTTCCACAACCAGGATTCAAAAAATCCTAAAAATTCCAAATTGTCAAATCCAAGTATAAAATAAAATGTTATAGGCCTGGTAGATCCTAGGCTTTAAGATTAAAATTATATTACACGGCTAAGGCCGGAGGTTAAGTGTAGAAAATTAAAATTAAGTTTTCAAAGTACAAGTTTTCAAGCAAAAATAATTAATATAAATTTCTAAACAAAGAAAATTCAAAGAAAACCTTTTCCAAGCCCCACGTTGGGCGCCACTGTAACTCATCAGACGTGTCCGCCTCGGACCAGTGGTGGTCTGTCAGCTTTCACGCCTGAGTAGTTAGGTGCCGGCCGACTCCTATTTAAAGAATAGAGCATGAGAGGGTCGGGTTTCCGTGGGTTGAGTTACCGAGGCTTGGGGAGAGAAAGTGTCAAGAATTTATATAAAGAAGGGCGCCAGACACTTGCTCCGCCAACAAAGGTGTTCCGTGAATTCAAACAAAAGTTTTCTAATAAAATGTATATTATCTGCCAAATATTAGCTTCTTAGTCCTTTAGGTTATAATCTAAGTTCGATTATCTCTAGTAATCACAAGAGTTAAAGTAATTAAAATCTTGGGCGGCTAGCGGCCCTTACAAAAACTAAATATCAATAGGGTAGTTACAACGTTACTTAAGCATAGCCACAAAATAGACCAGAAACACTGGTCGTCACAATAGGTTATCTAAAAATAATAATATAACTGGTAGTTTACAAACACTGGTGACTTACAACACCGTGTATACATATGAGTCTCGATAAGTTTCGTAGTTAAGTAAAATAAGGGGCCTATGGCACCGCCGATATAAAGGGCATCTAAAGCGCCATAGTTAAACACTGTAGTTGAACGCTGTTACTAAACCAGCGTAGGTAGACACTGTAGATAAACTGGTGGCAAAAAGCACCGTCCATAAAACCGGGGCAAAAACACCGTCCAGAAGAACGCCGTAGTTAAACAGGTCCGTAACAAAAACCAGCGTAGTACAAACACCGTTCCAAGCGTAGGGCAAACAACCACGTTTCCAGCGTAGGGTAAAAACGATGTCTCACGCGTAGGGTAAACACTATTTCCAGCGTAGGGTAAACAATATTTCCAGCGTAGGGTAAACAATATTTCCAGCGTGGGGTAAACAACCACGTTTCCCGCGTAGGGTAAACACCCTGGAACAATACAATTCCAGTGTTAAAATAACTATAACCACAAAAAGAAAAGAACGCGGCCCTAGGTACACTTACCACGTTTCCAGCGTGGGTGTTATTTCCATAAATAGGAGGTGGAGCGACGCGACAAAGCTGCTGCTCGACTCCCAGGCCGATGAAAAATTCGGTATAAACTTGAAATAAGTCCAACACAAATGGAGGAGAGGCTCCCGGGCACGACTATCTGCAAGTGTGGCGCGAGGGCAAAGCCCGAAGGCCTGCCCCCACGCCGTTATCACAATTTTTTCAAGCGACCTTCCACCAATCTCTCACAAAAAAGAAAAAACCAAGAATGGCCGCGGTCAGTGTGACCAGCATTACCATCGAATAAAAATTCTACCAAAAGTATAAAAAAACGAGATGTTAGAATTCACCAAATATGAGAAAAACTGAGTTTCCTAAAGCCAAATATTATTAAGTCCAACAATCAAAATACTCTGTATATCAAAACAACAGAAACCCGAAGACACCCTGAGAGAAATTGACCTACAACGAATGACCCCACCTTCGAAGAGCTGATACGAAGTCAACGTTTATTTTGGAGGACATTTCCCTCCGAATATCAACGTGAAATTGAATCTAATTAGAAAATATACCAAAACAGTAATTACTTTCATTTTCCTAATCATCTACTAAAATGTCATAAAGTTTATTACCTGGTCACACCAAATAGTTAACTTTTTAAATAAGTTCCATTACACACGTCGAATCCTCAAAAATGATTAAAAAACCGATAAAATCGATAATTTCTTTATGGTTTTTTGGTGACACTTGGCACCATGTTTTGCATATGTCAACTTCAAATGGCAACCATCAATGAACGTCAATGTCATATGATAAAATGTTTTGAAATCAGGTTCTAACAAAATTATTACTTTTTTTATGAATTTACATAATATTATGTGAAAACCAATTAAATGGCAGATTATTATTATCTTCCATGGAAAGTACTAAGTGACATTATGATTCTAAATGAAAGGATTAAGTGCTAAAGGTAATTTTGTTACAACCTAAGTGAGGATTATAACATAATATGATCCTAGAGAATGAGTTGTATGAGTTAGATATATAGCCTGTTCACAATCATCCCTCAGCTTTATCCCTCAGTTGAATTTAATCCACATTTATGATATGCTATTAAACCATATCTAACAACAATTTTCCTCAGATGGTACCCACATTTTAAAATAGAAAACTCTTTATTGAACTCTACAAATAAATACAAAAGAAAAAGCTTTTAATATTACACATCAGGAAAAAATGTCACAATTGGCGGTTTTATCACTAATAGCGATCTTTTCCAGACAACTAACAAACATAAAAGGAAACACAAAAGTCAGTAATTTAGTGAAGTGTCACCCGTTTTAAATTTTAATACATACTTAAACCAAGTAAGCAGCAGCAGATTATTCTCCGAGTCTCCCACAACCAAGTATGCCTTATGATTGTCGGTTGCCGTCAAGTTGTCAACGTTTTCAGCCAAGTAGTTCTGGTTCAGTAAGGCAAGTTGTATCGAGACTGATTTCTCGTCTATTGGAGTCATGGTCAACTGGTATTTGGGAAGCAGACTGATTTGCTTGCGGAGGACATTGCCTGCTGGTGGGCCTTTGTTCATTATCTAGAAGTTTGATAAATATTAACTTAAAAGTTTGGATGGAGGACATAAAAAAATGTTAGCTGAAATACAACTTTCGATAAGATGCAAGACACTTTTAGTAGGTAGGTGAACATTTTTTTGTACATTTTTAATTTTAAGTAGCTAGCTGATTATAAATTCCACCATATTCAAGGTCAAGGGATAGGTAAGGTTCGCCATCTTCAAGGTAGATGAATAGGTACCTTTCTAGACATCTTACGAAATTTATCGACAACCGCAAGTGAACTCATGGGATGTGGTCAAATGTGGCCTAAGTTTGTATATATTTATTCAAAAAACCCGCAGCTTCATCATAAAGAACTGATCTTTAAAATGTAAATGTATGTGTGTATGCATGTACGTCTGTGTTGTTTAAATGTTTTTGTGTTGTGTGTGTTGTTTGTGTATGTTTATTACTTACCCTTTCCAAATCCCTCGGATGACTTTCCTCCAGCACCATAAAATTAACTTTCCCTGCAGTAGCGAGTAAGGTGCTAAACGTCGGACCGATTCCCTTCAACTGTTTGCTAACGTAAGGGGAGTTCTCCCAAAGATGCGATGTGATACATTTCTCTAGGATCAGCGAGTTTAGCACGGCCGAGTAGAATTTGGGCTGATCTGATATGAGGGCTGGACGGGTGACGTAGGCTACTAGACCTGGGTTTAGTGAAAATGTGTTTTATAAGTTTTTTTTTTAATTCATCTAACTTTTGCGACGATGCGGCCGTAGATGGTAGTAGACTTTACATAGAAGACGGGATAAATCCCTGGCTTCATTGAACATCAAGCCGTATCACGGTCACAATGACCGTTTGGCGACTCGGTTTTCCCCAGTAGGTGGTAACTAGCCACTCTCGAAGCCTACTATGTAAATGCCTACTCATCAGTGTTTCTTTACTATGTTATGCATTAATTATAGCTTAGCTTTTGACTGATATACGGAAAATTCTTACATTTGCAAATTCTTTCGGCAATCCTCATAATCTTCATGGCCTCCTGGTTGAGTGATGGGTCAGGTATAGGCAGACATCCTAATATTGCTTGGATTACGCTGTAACATGAGACATCATTAGGAAAATAAATGAGAAAAGTTTAGACAACTTCAAAAAAAATAGGGCTTGCGCATACGATGGAGCATAACAATCTTCGTTCTAAGAGTGGAACGGAGATTGTTATGCGTAGAGACTCTACAAGTAGATAATATGTAATAGATATAAAATTTCAGGGCCGTTATTCACAACCAAATTCATGATTCGTTTACTGTCAAATTTGAAAAAAACCCTTGAAAAACCTTATCACTGTAATTTATTCAACTAGGTTCATTGATCAAAGTTAGACTACACTAGATATTTTGGGATTTAGCTTGTAAGTTTCGGATTATAAATTTATTATCGCATCGTCTTCGCAACCCTTTAGTTAAAATAGTCAAATATTCACCAGTTAAGCTTCATCTGCCTCGTACTAATCTTGCCCTTCATAGGGAACCGTATGGTCGCCGCCGCGTTATTCCTGTTCAACAAGTTGAGACACCTCCGCTCGTCTACTCTGAGGTGCATGTCTGCGAGCTCGTGGCTCTCGCATATCAACCACAGAAGGCGGTCTAATGTCTCTGTGCCGGTTATCTATGAGGATGAAAGTGGATGACAAATCTATTTATCTATTATAAAAAAAAAAAGTGTGTGCGTGTAACCTTTACGCGCGATTGAAGTAAAACTTCAATTTAATATCCCGTGAACATTCACGAATTTTACTCGACACTGGCAAAATGCACATGTTGCCATATTATTAAAAAAAAAAAAGAAATTAGACAGACCATAGTATATGACATATACTTACAACCAATCAGAATTATTATTTTTAAATGGCGGAAACTACACAGACTATAGTAAGCGTTACTTCCGTCAGAAGAAAAAAAAAGTAAGCGTTACTTCCGTCAGAAAAAAAATCTGAGTTACTCCCTAGTCGCGCCTAAAGAAGTTTTACTTCAAAACTTGGTAGGTACATTTTTTGGTTTGTAGATATAACTAATCGTCTTAAAGGTTTTGGGATGGAACGTGTTACGTCAAACCTAACGATGAGAAAACTCTCATTAAGTACGTATTGTTGCCGCGTTATTCCTGTTCAACAAGTTGAGACACCTCCGCTCGTCTACTCTGAGGTGCATGTCTGCGAGCTTGGCTCTCGCATATCAACCACAGAAGGCGGTCTAATGTCTCTGTACCGGTTATCTAGCAGGATAAATTCATTTGATGAAAGAATGTGATGAATGTTGAAGCGAAAGAGGTATGTTACGAGGCAGGATCGTACAATTGGAGGGAAATAGTCCCTGCCCACCCCAACGGGAACCAGGCGTGATTATATTATGTATGCACCTATGTATAAATTCATTTTTTAATCAAATTATGTGGGCAACTTAAAAAATGTGGAATATGGATGACAAATCTGCCGTCTCTGTGCCGGTTATCTACGAGGATAACACTCATTTTTTAATAAAATATGCATGACAAAGCTAACATTGTTAAAATATAATTAGTCCGTAAATTTAATAATAAAAAATATTCGACACGTATTTTTTTGTCTGTCAATATCATTGAATTTGTGTGTTTTATATATGTTATAATACATTTTGACTTGTAAATATTTTTTACTAATTTATACATCAAAAAGTTTTAAAAAATCCGTTATAGGGGCTGCGCAGACGACAGACTATCCATGACGCACTTTTTAGTCTGTGAAAATAGAACCTATGCAATAATATGCAGTAACGCACACGACGCGCAAAAAGTCCGGCGCACAAATAATATAATAGGGATGTTGACACATGTTACAAATTCATATAAACTTATGTTTTTCACATAAAAGACAGTATTTAAAAACCTATAATCACATTTTAAGGATCCATTTACAAGCCAAAATTGAATAAAATCAATTTTAATTTCAATAATTTTTACTTATTGTTACGCGAATGCGAACGCCAATCAGGGCGCGTGACGTCACACCACTGGCACGCACCGCACCGCACGCAGACAGCGGGACTTACGCTTCCTATGAAATGTTCCTGATTTCGACAAATTTTAATTATTCATAACTTAAAAATCACTGAACCGATTTTGATGCAATTTATGCGGTGCCCTAAGTTCGTCCGAATTTAAGAAAAAAAAAAGTCAATAACCAAAATGGATCTTATATTTTCAGAGAGACATTTTAGTTATTGACTTTATTTTTGGTTTAAGTATGGACCAACTAAGGGCACAGTATAAGTTGCATCAAAATCGGTTCAGTGGTTTTTAAGTTATGAGTAATTAAATTGTGTCGAAATCAGGAACATTGCTAAGGAAACGTAAGTCCAGCCAGTGGAGTGACGTCACGCGCTGTCAGATGACAGTTCGGAACGTTTTAGCCGGAATTCAAAAAATCATTTTTATTTACGTATTTTTATATTGAAATTTCGTATATTTTTGCATAAAAATATGATATTCGTGTATGAAATGGGTCTATCTATCATATAAAAGCAATTCCAAAAATTAGTCAACATCCCTATTGCATAGGTTCTATTTTCACAGACTAAAAAGTGCGTCATGGATAGTCTGTCGTCTGCGCAGCCCCTTATACTCAATTTTATTCACATTTTTCTTGTAAAAAAAGTTGACACAGTGTTCACTGGTTCAAAAGTTACTATAACACAAGTAAATTAAATTAAAAAACCCCCAACGCAATACGTATTTCACCATTTTTTGTATGGCGGCCATCTTGGATTTTAAATTTTATATAAGGGACTGTAATCTACTCGTTAAGCCCTTTCATTTGATACCCATATTGAGGGGGTCGTGGAAGAAAAAAGAAATCCGCCATTTTGTAGCGGCGGCCATCTTGGACCGATTTCCACCAAACATGGGAACACTCTCGACTAACTCTACTTTCAAACAAAAAAAACAAAATCAAAATCCGTTCATCCGTTTGGGAGCTACGATGCCACAGACAGACACATACACACACACACACACACACACACACACAGACAGACAGACAGACAGACACGTCAAACTTATAACACCCCGTCGTTTTTCGTCGGGGGTTAAAAAACAGGTTTTTAGTTTTATATTTTCCTGTAAAGTCATGTTTATGCAGTTATCCGTTTATTTACTGGGGCCGGCGATTCATTCCCGTTATTTTTTTAAAATTTTATTAAATGTATTTTCAGTTTTATGTGGGCCGATCCCGGCGGCACTGCAATGCCGGGCCGACCCGTGACGGGAGTGGAGCGAGCCCCGAACATCCCGTCGAGTTAAAAAAATCAGTTTAATATACTGGTCCCTCAATGAGGGAACTTTCAGATATTAAGCTGAAAAGAACAGATACTACACTTTGATCTTAGCCAAAAGGCCGAGAAGCGATACCAAAATGTGCCCAGTGAAGTAAATCCACGACTTCGGTGATAATCTCGTCACCGCGATTCAGAAATTGGAGCTCGTTTTGCTACGCCATCTAGTTGGTTTGTGGTAAACTATCGCCTACCCCCCTCAACCTTATATTTCTTTAGGGTGCCGAACTTCAAGGGTCAAGGGTTTCAACATAAAGGGATCCCATTATTTTTGTCCTTTGTTTATAGAGCGCTCGCTGTTATCATGTTTATTTATTTCAAGCCCTAAGTTTACAACAATACTTATACAAGTGCAATGCCTGTTTGAAAAACCTTATATATTACTTCACCTATCATAATATATAGTGTATTTTATATACATATGTTACAGATTTTGACATGTTAATTTTTTTTCAAGTTTATAAAACAAAAAGTTAAAAAAATTACGTAATCTACTCAATTATTTCACATTTTGTCATAAGTCATAGTGTTCACTGGTTCAAAAGTTAGTAATAAAAACAGTTTTTATTATTTTCCTGTAAAGTTAAGTTTTTGAAGTTATCCGTTTATTCTCCGTTGTTAAAAATAGAGAAGCGCAGTAAGCATAGGAAGCGTATAAGTTTTTTTTCAACCTACCTTCATAATAAGCTTCATAGTTTCAACGTCAAGGTAGAATATGGACATGAGTCGTCCTGCTTCCGTGGACTCTATGCAGCTCGCCTCGTCCATTGTAATCAGGCCAGAAGTGGCCAACCCGTTCATTGCTTTCACACAAAGCTCTGTAAAGAAATGTGGAAATCAAATAGGAACTATTTAGGAGCACCAAGCCTACTTAACCATAGGTTTAACTTCTTAAAATAAATATATAGCACAATGACATTGTAAGTATAGTACTTTGTAAAGAGTATGTCTGATGGTCAGGCGCGGATCCAGGGGGGGGGGTCAAGGGGGTCATGACCCCCCCCAAAATCCTAGTCGGCAAAAAAATTCGATCATTTCGACTGGTTTTACGCTTCTTTCATAGTTAAAATTAGAATTTTTTCTCTTAGCAGCAAGCTTTACTTACAAGTTCATAAATTTGTTTCGCTGTTGATAGCGCAATGAGTAATTTGGGTAAGTACTTGATTTTGTTTTAGGTCCTCGCCTACGAATTATGCTAAGGTTCTCGCAGCAAGCTGCACAACATCTTTAATAGTTAAGATTAATTGGATTAAATTAACTTTTTTTTTTTTTTATACGAGATAGGCCTACGTTTGACCACACCCCACCTGATGGAAAGTGAAAATGCGGTCGACGATGGATCACGTAAGATGCCTAGAAAGGTACCTATTCACTCGTGCCTTGAAGATACCCAAGTTGTACCGCTCGGGAAACACGGATGACGGCAAAGTGTTCCAAACGCGACCAGTTCTCATTAAGATTAAATTAACTGCTGCAAGCTGTTCGCGTTTTATGTTGTCTTTCAGCTGAGTCTTTGCGCTTGCAGCGAGGTGCTCGTGCATGTGTAATATTCATTTTTTTTGGCTCTTGGATCAATTAAGTCACCTTGCATTTAGTCTGAATTACTTACAGGTACAGTTTATTAGCGTTCACAAAACTTCTAGGAATGTACTCGGCGACTAATCAGTTACTTTTTGAGTTCAGAATTTTTTTAAATAATAAATAAGGGCTTTATTGGTCAAAATTTTATTTTCGGAGCGACCACCGAGCAGCGAGCGTTCGCAGCGAGCTGCTCGCGCTTTTATAAATAAGAATATTTAGTTTCCTTGCCCCTCGGTGCAAGCTAAACGCACATCATTCGTGCTGAAAAAATCTAAATTTTCTCAGCGCTCGCAGCGAGCTGCTCGCGTTTTTATAAATTAGAATATTTAGTTTCTTTGCCACTCGGAGCAAGCTAAACGCACATCATTCGTGCCGGAAAATTCAAAATTTTCTCAGGGCTCGCAGCGAGCTGCTCGCGCTTTTATAAATAAGAATATTTTTAGTTTCCTTGCCACTCGGTGCAAGCTAAACGCACATCATTCGTGCTGAAAAATTCAAAATTTTATCAGGGCTCGCAGCGAGCTGCTCGCGCTTTTATAAATTAGAATATTTTGTTTCCTTGCCACTCGGAGCAAGCTAAACGCATATCATTCGTGCCGAAAAAATTCAAAATTTTCTCGGCGCTCGCAGCGAGCTGCTTGCGTTTTTATAAATTAGAATATTTAGTTTCCTTGCCACTCGGAGCAAGCTAAACGCTCATCATTCCTGCTGAAAAATTCAAAATTTTCTCGGCGCTCGCAGCGAGATTCTCGCGCTTTTATAAATTAGAATATTTAGTTTCCTTGCCACTCGGAACAAGCTAAACGCACATAATTTCTGCTAAAAATTCAAAATTTTCTCGGCGCTCGCAGCTCGCTGCTATCGCTTTTATAAAACAGAATATTTAGTTTCCTTGCCACGCGAGCAAGCTAAACGCACATCATTCGAGCTTAATAATTAAGAATTTTCTCGGCGCTCGCAGCAAACTGCTTTTATGAATAAGAAATTTAGTTTCCTTGCCACTCGGAGCAAGCTAAACGCTCATCATTCGTACCCACTGAAAATCTAAGATTTTCTCGGCGCTCGCAACGAGCTGCTCACAAATACTCACTAATCGTTTAGTATAATATTTAGTTTCTTTGCCACTCGAAACAAGCTAAACGCACATCATTCGTGCCGGAAAATTCAAAATTTTCTCAGGGCTCGCAGCGAGCTGCTCGCGCTTTTATAAATAAGAATATTTTTAGTTTCCTTGCCACTCGGTGTAAGCTAAACGCACATCATTCGTGCTGAAAAATTCAAAATTTTCTCAGGGCTCGCAGCGAGCTGCTCGCGCTTTTATAAATAAGAAATTTAGTTTCCTTTCCACTCGGTGCAAGCTAAACGCACATCATTCGTGCCGAAAAATTCAAAATTTTCTCGGCGCTCGCAGCGAGCTGCTCGCGCTTTTATAAATTAGAATATTTAGTTTCCTTGCCACTCGGAGCAAGCTAAACGCACATCATTCGTGCCGAAAAATTCAAAATTTTCTCGGCGCTCGCAGCGAGCTGCTTGCGCTTTTATAAATTAGAATATTTAGTTTCCTTGCCACTCGGAGAAAGCTAAACGCTCATCATTCCTGCTGAAAAATTCAAAATTTTCTCGGCGCTCGCAGCTCGCCGCTCGCGCTTTTATAAAACAGAATATTTAGTTTCCTTGCCACGCGAGCAAGCTAAACGATCATCATTCGTACCCACTGAAAAATTTAATATTTTCTCGGCGCTCGGAGCGAGCTGCTCACAAATACTCACTAATCGTTTAGTGTAAAAAAGGCGTAAAGTAGGTATACAAAAAAATTGTAAGACTACGCTTAAACGTGTCCCTAAAAAATCTTAGTTTGAAAATAATTCTAGCCGATGACCCCCCCTAAAATCATGGTCTGGATCCGCGCCTGCTGATGGTACTTCGAATTGATTTTTTTGTTTAATTCTTTGGCTGTGCCCAGTTCCAAAACTTTGTCGCCAAGCGGTCATTACATCATAAAACGACGCGACGTTCGTTCCAGTATTCAAGATGTTCAGTGAAGCCAGAGAGGGATTTATCCCGCCTTCTGGGTTTATTTTGGTAATTCTGATCTTAAGGGACCATTATTCGTGGTCAGTGAATAAGAAATAACTGCCAAGACCTAAGGTATAACGTAACATCTAATAATTTGTTACAATTTACAATCTAATTTGGCACGTATCTTAAGTCCCATCAAATAACGAATAATATTTTTTCTGAATATTATTGAGATTGAAAGTGCGATATCAATTCACGAAACAGGTCCCGCGGAATTTAGCGGAACTAAATTTAATTTTATCGATTATTACTGAAATTCATATCCTTAATATTTTTTATTTGTTAAATAAAAAAAATAAACCTATTTAATTTAGAAATGAAATATCAGAAATTATGAGAAGTTAAAATGTTATACATATTAAAACTTTAAAAATGTGCGATAGTGGCGCCCCACAAAAAGGACTCCTTTCGTGAAAAGCACTCATCATAAGACATATTTTTTATGAACACACAGGAAATAAAAAATAATAATACCGATATTAATATGGTAGGTAGGTACCAGGTACATAGTATAGTTGTCACAGACATCATCAAATTAATTACGCTTTGCAAGCACGAGATTAAAACTGAAAAAGGGCAAAATTAATCCGTTGATTGCCTTTAACAAATGCCAGAGCAGTGCAATAAAACAAGAAGGATTTGCGATCTTTGATATGGAATGTTAATTTAATGACTGCCTACTGAATTAGGACTTGGATTAAAAGCTTTTTTGTTTGTCCTTACATCAATGCTATCAGCGAATGGTAAATTATTTACCACTTATCATAAATACTAAATGAAATAACGTGTGTTTTGTGATTGTGAAATATTTATTGTTTTTTATTTTAGTGGCTAATGCCTTTAATGAGAAAAACAAACTACCAATACTATAGCTACTACAGCAGTAAAGAACACTTTTATTAACCACAGATCGGCCACAAGCCAATCTACAGAAAATCCAAGTGCTCCAAAGTGTTTATTCTTATGTATTTGGAAGATAACTTTACGTATTATAAGGGTATTTTACTATACTTTTTCATAGGTACTAGGTAGTTAGAGATAAACTTTGCGATTTTAGGTCGTGCTGCACAAAAAGTGTTATTTATTCGAGTTATTTTTAAACATTAGTCCACCACCGTCCTCCACCGTCGCTCTATTTTTTTTTGTATTTCCTTTCCCTGCTTGGTTGTCTGGAAGAGATCGCTTATAGCGATAAGAACCCCTAATTGTAACACTTATTTCTGTGTTATCTTAGTTCTAAGCTATATTATTGTATTTGTGTGAGCAATAAAGAGTTTTCTATTCTATTCTACTCGTATTCTATTAGTTTCAAAATTTTTATTTAATAATTATTAGTACACCATTTCTGGCATAGAAAGGTAACAAATACTTACATAGAAGTGTGTGCATGAATTTTCAAACACCTATCGCATTATTAATAATTATTTGGAATATGAAGTACATAAATATGCAAATAGACAGTTTGTTAATTTGTAATGTACCTATTACCAAATATAACGATGACAATAAAAATAATATATGTATATATTCGAGAAATTTCGTAATTTTTGTATAAAAATATATACATACCTAATTATAATTTAAAAGACATAATAGAAGAAAGAACCAAAGGTTAACAAAGCAATTACAAAGTAAAGGGAAGATGAATAAACATCATTGCCATTCCAATGACGCGATATTTACAAGCGTTTATAACAATTTAGCACAAACAGTCATTATGTGCCTCCGAAGGCATCAGAAATAGCTTTATATGTAAAGGGCATCATTACACTTGTCAGCGATAAGCTTATAGCGATTTTAGTAAGTGATTTTTTATTTAACATTTTTTTCTTTCTTTAAAAAACTGAAACTATGTATCTTTATTTGTAGATATTCAATGTTCATTTTAACATATAATATATGGGTAAATCCTGAGATCGGGCGTATTTAAGTGATTTCCGTGGCAGATTTTAAATCAAAGTATTATTGCATTTTACATGTAAAACATCAAATTTCCCATAATTATAAGCACATCAATCAAATAGGCATCATTATAACTTGTTTTGTTCAGAAGATATTTAAATTTAAATTTTTGGTGCCACGGGAATCAATAAAGTATGACATGGTAATCAAAATTAAAACTATTTTGTTTGAATTCTATGTTATTATTTAAATATTGACATCTACATACTAATCATATAAAATAGAAATGATTTAAAACGGTGATCCAAACAGATATACACCAAACATAAAGTATTAAAAAGGGTCTATATTGGCTCTCTATATAATAATCATGTAAACTAAATAAAATCAACGTATTGCAGTCTTAAAAAATGTAAAAATATTGAATATATAGAAGAATATATATCCTAGAATATGAAATCAAGTTCTCAGTCACAGTTACTAACAGGATTCACTCCAGAAGCTGTCATCAGATTGTACATTTATCATTAGTTAGATTAATCTGGACTGAAAGTTGCAGTCAGCCCATAGTTTCGTTTTATTTTTTCATCATACATCATCTCAGCCATAAGACGTCTACTGCTGAACATATACCTCCCCTTTAGACCTCCATATATAACACCGGTGTTGGAAGCGACCTGCTTCAAGCGTCTTTCAGCGACCTAAATAAGGTCGTCTGCCACACTTGTGGGTGGACTGGGTTTGCTTGCCTGTGGTAGCCACTTGAACACTTTTCGACCCCATCAGTGCTATGTGGCCTGCCCATTACTACTCCAGCTTCCTGATCCGCGGAGATATGTCAGTGACTTTGGTTCATCTTCGGATCTCCTCATTCCTGATTCGATCACGTAGAGAAACCCCGAGTATATAGCCCTCTCCATAGCTCGCTGAGCGACTTTTTAATGTGGAGATATAATGGTGCCGCATAAGCCAGAGCGGCTGTCCACTATAGTACAATATAAAAAATCTGATGTATACAATATAAAAAAATATCTGAAATAATGAAATATACAAATATAAACTATCAAAATCACTTCCATACCTGCGGCTTCGCTGTATATGGGTAAAAAGTGAAAGAATGCGCAAGAAAACTCAGAGGAAAATTGATCACCGTGGTGAAATGCCATGAAAATCAATACCATGGAAATCAAAATTGTATAGTTTTTTGTCAATATTTTTAAATACCATAATTATAGACCAAAAATAATAAAATATGTGATAGACAATACCCTTTTCCTAACTGCACACCCTAGTCAAAAAACCGTAATGGATAAAAAAATATTTTTAAACATGGAAAAGGTAATCAATGATCTAGTGAACCAAAACCACGGTAATCAATTTCTCACCTTCGTAAATCCAGTTTATAACAACGAGAGGAGGAGCCTCTCTTCACCATGTTTAGAGCGCAATCGAAGTTAGCCAATAGCGTGCGTACAAGCTTCTAAGTATTGTGGTTTGTGAAATGTGGGTAGTTATGTCGCGCGCCATGGGAATCACTTTTTGTCTGGGGACAAACCTAAATTTGTTATTTTTTCTAAAACTACGCTGAGTACAGCCTTC
Organism: Hemithea aestivaria; assembly: GCA_947507615.1. NCBI lineage: Eukaryota > Metazoa > Arthropoda > Insecta > Lepidoptera > Geometridae > Hemithea > Hemithea aestivaria. The sequence goes on from OX382335.1 coordinate 11,107,366, forward strand.
GCGTATTTTTTTGATCATATAACAGTTCACCCTTTACAGCTTAGATCACAGGAATTAATTTAATTCCTTTTATAAATTAGTGTAAAAAATATATTTTGTTCCGAAAATGTGTAAGGGACAGCCCACGGTAATCAAATTTCAGGGCTTTTACATTTTTTTTTAGATACTTGCAGCTAAATATAACCTGATGTCTATCATGCATTAGGTAGATTGAACCTTAGACTAACAGGAAAAAAATACCTTTGGGTAGAATTTTTATGTTACGGGTAGTTTATTCCCCCAGACACGTAAAATTTTGTCTCTCAGGAATCACCCATATATAGAAGGCACTCAAACTAATTACAGCAAAATGTTGATTTCTTTGATGACTTAGGCCAAACCTTAGGGTCTGCGTCGAACTTTTACAAGACAGGAACATTTTGTTTGGCCGATAGGGATAGGTATATGTGAACGATTAATAAGCCTATATAAAAAAAACCTTGCCGCCTTTTGTACCTTAAACTTTTTGTAGTTTCTATAGTAAAATAACTGACTAGTAAGCTTCTCTTGTCGCTTATAACTCGAGCCATCGTCAAAAGATCGCGTGCAACGACAATCGCGAAAGATCACAGTGTCGACGCTCATCCTCCGTCCATTCATCAATCATGATCCGGAACTGATTAGCTCGATACACTGACATCTTGCGTGACAACACATCCTAAACATACATATAGGATTTTCATCATCATCATAAGCCCGTCCATTGCTAGATATAGGCCTCTCCTAATAGGCGCCACTGAGCCCGGTCCTCAGCTCTTTTCATCCAGTCTCTGCCAGTCATCTTCTTCAGGTCGTCACTCCATTTAGTCGCAGGTCGTCCTACACTACGTATAATAATAATATGATTCTTTGAACTTTGACTTTCTTAATGAAAACTTGGGATAATAGCAATCGTTTATTCCCAGTAATTCCTTTACACAGTTCCAAGGGAACGGAACTGTGTAAAGGAACTACTGGGAATAAATAAAGGAAATTGCCTCGAAAACTAAAGGAAAAGCTCTTAATCTTCTTTTCGAGTTGATACAACTGTTTGACCAATGTGTGGTCGAAAAATATGCTTTTTGGCGATCTAATTAAGGTCTTGAGGAACTGACATGGTGAAAGAAAATGAGTAAAAACACCTAAGAGTACTTTAAAATAGAGCAGAGGCACAAGACCCCCGGATATGGATAGATGGAGAGGGGGCCTAGATCCAACAAAGGATTACTTAAAAAAAGCGTGTTGCGTTAGGTCGCGGCCACTGTATCGGCGAGAGTTCTATGCAATGTCAGAAATAGGGAATAGGTAGGATGTTTTCGATGTGTTTTTTATTTAAGAGGATTTATAGTGAGGGAAGCCCGGTCAAGTTTAGGTATATTAGCTGAGCGCGACGCACACCAATGCATCACTTACGCGGCCGAGTAATACAACATGTAGTCGCTTGGAATAAAATGTCTTGATCCTATGCAATGCACGTTATTTGTTGAAATCATTAAGTCAATATGTAGGTATTAAAGTTTTAACCCCCGACGCAAAAACGACGGGGTGTTATAAGTGTTTAACCCCCGAAGCAAAAACGACGGGGTGTTATAAGTTTTTAACCCCCGACGCAAAAACGACGGATCATTCCCTTTTAGTTCCCTAGTGGATCTAGTGGGAACTTCTTTTCTCAGTAGTTCCCCTTTTTTTGAAAAGGGGGGAGGGGGAGGGGAGGGGGCAGGGGGAAGAGAGGCGGAGGGGTGAAGGGGTAGGGGGAGGGAGGGAGGTGAGGGGGAAGGGGGGAGTGAGGGGGGCAGGGGGAAGGGTGGGGAGGGGTAAAGTGGGAGGGGGAAGGGGAAAGGGAGAGGGGAGGAGGGATGGTGAGGGGGAAGGGAGAGGGGGAATTGGAGGGTGAAGGGGAGGGAATGGGAGGGGAGGGGAGAAGGGGGAGGGGAGGGAAAGGGGAGGGGTGAGGGAAATGGGGAGGGGTGAGGGAAGGGGATGGGGATGAAGGGGGGAATAGGAGGGATGAGGGCGGATGGGGGATGATGGGGGGATGTGAGGGGGAGGGGAATGAGGGATGGGGAGGGGGATGGGGGGCTTAACTAGTAGAATACAACGCACTATGATAAATTTAAAATTTAAGATGGCCGCCACCAAAAAACCGCTAATTACATATTTTGAAAGCGCTGCGTTGGGGGTTGTTTTTAAATTTTTAATTTAATTCACTTGTTGCTATAGTAAGCTAGCTGTGCGGCGTGCGCATGTTTCTCTGTCTCTCTCTCTCTCTCTCTATCTCTTATAGAAAGCAAGCCAGATATTTTCATTTCTATTTCGCATTGAACAGTGTGGTGTCGCGACGATTATTTTGAGTGTATACAGGTTTTTCGTAAATAATAAATCATGTAAATCGTGGGAACTTCGTTCCATCTGGGTGTCTCTTGACACCTCTCAAGTTTTTTATTATTATACTAGCTGCGACCCGCGCTGTTACCCGCGGCACAGTTATTGCCGATAAAACTTGATTATAATAATTTTGGCCAAGTGGGGTTACGGCGTAGATTTTGGCCAAGTGTGATAACGGCGAAGATTTTTGCCAAGTGGGGTCGATGGCGAAGATAAGTACATGATAAGTACGCTGTCATGGAAGAAATGAAAGATCTTGAGGAAATCTACATTTCAGATGACAGCTGTCAAACTTGATATGTCAATATCTCAGAAAGACTTTTCCATGACAGCGTACTTATCATGTACTTATCTTCGCCATCGATCCCACTTGGCAAAAATCTTCGCCGTTACCCCACTTGGCCAAAATTATTATAATCAAGTTTTATCGGCAATTACTGTGCCGCGGGTAACAGTGCGTCTGATACATATTGTAGTAGATAGGAGAACACATACATTTTTAAAAAACTTGAGAGGTGTCAAGGGACACCCGGATGGAACGAGGTTCCCACGATTTACACGATTTATTATTTACAAAAAACCTGTATACACTCAACAAAAATAATCGTCGCGACACCACACTGTTCAATGCGAAATAGAAATGAAAATATCTGGCTTGCTTTCTATAAGAGAGAGAGAGAGAGACAAACAGAGAAACATGCGCACGCCGCACAGCTAGCTTACTATAGCAACAAGTGTATTAAATTAAAAATTAAAAAAAAACCTCAACGCAGCGCTTTCAAAATATGTAACCCCCTCCCTTCTCCTCCCCCCTCATCCCTCCCCCTCTCTTCTACCCCTTCCCCCTCCCTTCTCCCCCACCCCTCCCTTCTCCCCCTTCCCCCTCCCCTTCCCTCCTCCCCTTCCCCCTCACTTCTCCCTTCCTCCACCCACCGTCCCTTCTCCCCCTAACCCTTCTCCTCCCCCTCACCCCTCCCCTTCCCCCTCCCACCTTCCCCCTTCCCCCCCTCCCCCTCCCACTCTCCCCGCCCCTCCCCTCCCCCTCCCCTCCCCCTTCTCCCCCCACCCCTCCCTCTCCCTCCCACCCCTCCCTTCTCCCTCCCACCCCTCCCTTCTTCCACTACCCCCTCCCCTTCCCTTCCCCCTCCCTTCTCCCCCACCCCTCCCTTCTCCCTCCCACCCCTCCCTTCTCCCCCTACCCTCCCTCTCCATTCCTCCCTTCCCCCTTCACCTTCCCCCTCCACTTCCCCCTTCGCCCCTCCCCCTCCCTTTCCCCATTCCCCCTCCCCTTCCCTTCCCTTACCCCTTCCCCCTCCACTTTCCCCCTCCCCCTCCCTTCTCCCTCCCACCCCTCCCTTCTCCCCCTCCCCCCTCCCCTTCCCCCCTTCTCCCCCTATACCCACCCCTCCCTCTCCCTTCCCCCTCCACTTCCCCCTTCGCCCCTCCCCCTCCCTTTCCCCCTCCCCTTCCCCCTGCCTTTCCCCCTTCCCCCTCCACTTTCCCCCTCCCCCTCCCTTCTCCCCCTAACCTCCTTTCTCCCCCTTCCCCTCCCCTTCACCCTTCCTCTCCCCTTCACCCTTCCCCTCCCCCTCCCTTCTCCCCCTCATAACGCGCGATAAGGAACTTCGTTCCAAAAAGGGGGAACTACTGAGAAGTGATCATTCCCACTAGATCCCCTTTTCAAAAAAGGGGAACTACTGAGAAAAAAGTTCCTACTAGATCCACTAGGGAACTAAAAGGGGAACTAGTGGGAATGATCCAAACGACGGGGTGTTATAAGTGTTTAACCCCCGACGCAAAAACGACGGGGTGTTATAAGTGTTTAACCCCCGACGCAAAAATGACGGGGGGTTATAAGTTTTTAACCCCCGACGCAAAAACGACGGGGTGTTATAAGTTTTTAACCCCCGACGCAAAAACGACGGGGTGTTATACTTATAACACCCCGTCGTTTTTGCGTCAAACACTTGTTTAACCCCCGACGCAAAAACGACAAGGTGTTATAAGTTTGACGTGTCTGTCTCTGTGTCTAGGTTATTATATAGTATCAAAGTACTCGTCAATACGAATCAAATGAGCACAAACTCGATGTAATTGCGTCGTTTAATTACGGAATTCCTATCCACCTTTCAGCTCCATCATCAGATCAGCTCCATATCATAATAATATTGCATTGTCATCCGATTCAAATATGCATGCAAAATTTCAGCTCAATCAGAATCCGGGAAGTGGATCAAATTGAACTTGCAAGATTTGATTATAGACAGACAGACAACAGACAGATGTAAGTAAAACAAGTGAAATTTTAAATAAAACTTTTTAAAAACCTGCTTTTATTATTATTACTACCCAGCATCATAAAGTACTTGTCAAGGCGAATCGTTTGAGCCCAAACTCGATGGGGTTGCGTCATTAATTACGGAGATCCTATGGCCATCTTCCAGTTCCATCATCAGATCAGCTCCATGTCAAAATATTGCATTGTCATTTGATTTATACATGCATACAAAATTTCAGCTTAATCGGACACCGGGAAGTGGGTCAAATTAAAGTTGCAAAATTTGATTACAGACAGACAGACGGACAGACAGACAACAGACAGGTGAAAGTAAATAAAAGCTTGTAATAAAACGGACTTTAATATCAGCAAAATAGTACTATAACATTATGTGACCAAAAAAAAAAATTCCGTTATTATTATATAGAGTATCAATTTTTGCGGTCCAACTATAATCGCACTATATGTGTGGGTTAGCGACGAGAATAATTTGGAGCGCGGAGCGATACGTCCACTCTCTGAGAGGGCTCAGGCC